>JAWPHD010005386.1:0-164641 GCA_037043455.1 Cyrtodaria siliqua | reverse complement strand
GTTTTGATTGATTGTATACTTATCTCCGTTGAGATTTATCCGAGATTGCAGGTCCTGTATAATTTTCAATCAACCGTGTTTTTTTATGTTAAAATATAAACTGACTCAACCTCTCAGTGGAATCAGGACCCGTCTATATTATATCTGAGTCCCTGGTGGAATTTGACAAGTGCTTTCTTACTCACCAGTCGGGCCTCAATCGACTATTTCGATTTCCCGCCCTTTTCTGTGCACGCATGCGCACTTCATAGAAGCAGGTAAAATGGCGAGAAGTTTGTTGAGTTTGTCTGTGTTTAGTTAGGATCGGCTATAATTCAAGCCTTATGGGCAGTACAGGTAAACATTTGCAACTTCTTATGCCATGTTTGTTTGCACGTTATAAACGTATGTTTAATGGCGAGAGCCTTCGCTTT
The DNA here is from genome assembly GCA_037043455.1 of Cyrtodaria siliqua. NCBI lineage: Eukaryota > Metazoa > Mollusca > Bivalvia > Adapedonta > Hiatellidae > Cyrtodaria > Cyrtodaria siliqua. Next base: position 164,228 of record JAWPHD010005386.1, on the reverse strand, counting down.
GCAACCACCACACATGCCAATATACTCGGAAATTGATTGAGGCAATATCTCGAGTCTTAGAAAAATGAGAGAAACTCAGAAAGGCTATAATTTACTCGTGCCATCTGGAGGCAATCAACCTTCTACGTGCGTATGTGCATTGATCAGTTTTGTTTGATGATGCTCTATCAAAATTATGAGTTGACAACACCATCACTGTAGGGATCCGTACACCGGATCTTGGTCAAGACCCCGTTCACTAGTACGGAGTTTTGGTCAGCCATGTTGTAGAAAACGTGCGGATAACAACAGCAAAGGTAGGTTAACCACGTTTTTCTCCTATTTCTGTTCATTTATATGAATGATCAGTATTGCTATATGTTGCGGAAACATTTCCCCGTTCAAATAATACCGTACATTGTTGACATATTACTTTAAATGCTACAATTCGGATCAAAGAAAAACAATTGCCGATGCTGAAATTCGCCCAAAATACACTTCAGCAATTAATATCTCATTAATTTTGAAGTTAATGAAAATTTTGAATTGGCAGATTATTTTTTTTTCCAATATACGTGCATGTTCAAAATTTCAGCATCATTCATCCGAAATTGGCCGAGATATGAATCGAACAAAACGTGCCCAGCGTAACTAATTCATATAAAAAAAATGCTGATTTGTGTACGGAGTCTTGTCCATGTACTGTATGGGGGTTTTGCAATGCAAAGATTGTTTTTGTTGCTCTGCACTGATGTTATTTACTTATATTGTAGTAATTCGTAGACATTATTTAGGGGGTAGGTATATAATCCGGACTGATAAGCGCGGACTAGCGGACTGCGGACCAGTATATGCGGACTGGTATTTGCGGACCATGTAAATAGATGGGACAAATAATACAAATATTCTAATTCTGGTCAGCAAATATTAAAGTTAGACGTTCTTAAAACAAAATAAGTATGTGATGTATGGTAATGGTCATTTGATAATAGATTTGCAGGAAAATATTTCGTCAACTGACAGTTGTAATTAGGTTCAATGGATGTTTAAAGCAAAAATATATATACATATATTTATTTATTTAAAAAAAAAAGGTTAATGCCGTGAACAATTATATTCATGTTTAAATTATGTAAACTATAATAGTCTTGTAATTTTCTAATTAAGTACGAATACAATTAGAAATTGTGTTGTATTAAACCATGTTAATTGATTGATATATTATATATTGATATTAATAAGAGGACAGTTGCCTACTGGACAAGATTAATAGAAAATATCAGTAGTGACAGTACAACGAAACTCTCTTCAAAATTATATATTTTGATAAGAGAACTATATTATTCGGATCTCGTCAAGTCTACCTGGATAGAAAATATTAAACACATGTTATGCACGTCTGGCTTTTCCGGAATTTGGTACAGCCAGGACTTTTTAAATGGAAAGTGGTTCGTTAAATCGTTCAGCCAAAAACTTAAAGATATCTTCATCCAAAATTGGCATTCCGAGCTTGGTCGTACTTCGGACACAAACATCTACAAATTTTGAAAACTAGTTTTAAACAAAGTTTTTATATTAATGCAGTTTTAAACTGTAAGAAGCTTATAGCATTTTTAACAAGAAATCACAGGTTACCAATAGAGGTCGGAAGATGGAGGAATATCCCAACATCTGACAGAAAATGCACCCAATGTAATGATCTTGGGGATGAGTTTCATTTTGTTTTAGTATGCCCGTTATTTCATAATGATAGAAAAAAGTATATTAACAAATATTTTTACTCACGACCAAACATGCCGAAATTCATAGAATTGTTCACAAATGAAAATAAATGTAATATAAATAAACTGAGTGTATTCTGTAGTAAAATAACAGATTATTTTAAAGGGATAAACTGATAATTTCTGGTATATGTATTTAAATAATAAAAAACGACTCTGAGTGTAAATATATGTGTAAATATATGTACCAATACAACCTTTTTATTTGTGATAAAAATATATATTTGATAATTAGTATACCGATAATAGAAACACAGTCTTTAGTGTATTTCGTTAAGTTTCGATCCTATTTCAACTAAAGGCTGCGCTCAATGTCTTGTCGTTATACTATTTATATTATTGAGCGTCGTAGACACAGCTTTCAATACTCGGAAAGGTGTTTCAGGCGATTTGTTCAATATCTACAAGTATGAGCACTAGTTAAGGTTTTGTTGTTGTTGTTTACTCAACTACTATTAAATTGTTGTCTTTACATAACATGTAATCACTATTGTATTATTACATATATAATTTCACAACATTAGCCATTAACAGTTATATATAGGTAAATGTCTATATATAAATATCTAAGTACATAAAAACAGACTTAATAAAACTGTTAAATCTATATAAATTATGATACCAAACAGATGACTTTCTGTAAAATAAGTAATTGAACTGTTAAAAATTGAATAAATGTAAAAATTAATATAGTTAAAAGTGAATGTAATTTTTTTTGACTCATGTACTATTTTTCTCAACTATCATTAATAATATGTAAATAGTCGTTTCCTATTAGTTCCGTCATTGTGTGTTATTGCTGTAATTTGCTTTATCTGTTCACTGATTTGTGAAATTAAGCAGTTTGAAATAAAGTAAAGTAAAATATTACAAAGTTTATATTGCAATTGAATTTGAATCTTATATATCTGTCAATGCTTCAATAAATACGAACACAATAAATAATAGTGTTATGTTTTGTGTATTTTACTCTTTTAGCTATGTATTCTCCAAATAATGAAATATTTGATTAAAAAACAAGTGGTTTTCTTCTACGTCCGTTATATGGGCTGGATTCTTATATATAGAATGTAAGTAGTGTGAAAGCACTAATTACTTTCTCCATAGACACCAATGTTAAAGTGTCACATATTAATGATTTGCTGCAAATTCAACTCAAGTATGGATAATGCAGCAGTGTAATGTTCATATAGAAAACTATTTTTTTTCCACTTGAAAAATCACCAGAAAAAGTGGGGTCACAACTTGAGACATGTAAAAAAGTTCTTGTTCGTTTACTAAACAGGTCAAGGGTACAGCTTTTTTATTGATCGACTGTTTTCATTGCTCACAAAGTGTAAGCATAGCGTCGAAATTTCGAAAATATTCATCAGTGATCCAGTTAAACCTATTAATACGCTTCTTATACATATAATCACAAAATCGAATAGAAATGGGTAGTTTTCACCTACTTATAATGCCCATTTCCATCGCAAAAGGAGGGATTACTTTTGAGAAATCGTGATCCTTCTGACATTAAATTGGTTGTCTATAACGATGTGATTTTATCAAAAGCTTTTCCCCATGATTACATTTCAATATGGCATACATGTGATATCTCCCGCCGGGAGCTAATTTCTCCCGGAATTTCATGGGATCTCCCAGCCTCCCGCCGGGAGCTCCATTTCTCCCGGTATTTTCCGCCGAGTTACAAAATTTCGCTTTTTGCGAATCCTTTTGGGTAATTGCTATGATTTATTGGATCAAGACCGAGTTTTCCGAATGATCTAGAATAAACTCTACCAAACACTTGCCGTCTTATCTATATCTGTGAAAACATTGCCCCTGGGCGGGTAATTAAAAGGATTAGCATGTCAGGTAATTGGTTAATTGTGTGAAAATAATGATTGGATTGTTTGTTTATGACACGTGGCGGCGATACCTGTAATGTCCATGGGAGGTTGATTATGATAGGATTAAGGAATACACCGACTGTAAGTGGGGTGGTAATTAGCGAATTCGGCATCGATTGATATTTGGTATATAATATTGATGAGTGCCAAGTTTAATAATGTGAACAATTGTGTAGACTTTCAACCGACAAAGGTGATGCTGGCAGCAGCCAAGTCTTGTTGTAATTAGTGGTTAAAAAGTGGACAGAGTCTCAAGATATATACCCTAGCAGATTTAAATGATGTTATTTTATGGTATGTTTATGAAAGCAGATTAATGATCATCATTAACTAAAAGGTGATGCTGGCAGCAGCCAAGTTTTGTTGTAATTAGTGGTTAAAAAGTGGACAGAGTCTATATAAAGTGTTTAATTACATGCTATACTTGATTATATGCTATGCTAACATGAAATAAACAGTATTCAACTATTGTATGTATAAAATATCATGTTTTTATGCTGATTTACCCCCTTTATTAAGGTTTATATCAGAAAAAATATATACCTGTACGCGTTAAAAATGTGAGTATAAAAACCTCCCTGAATTTTGTCAAATCTCCCTGAAAAAAAAGTCAAATCTCCCTGGTAACCCTCCTGAAAATATCACATGTATGATATGGTCATGATGAATACACCTACTGAGAACCTTGTGTTATATGTGATATTTCATAAAAAAGAAAAAAATATGAGTGGATGCTTCTACCTATTAAAAAAAAAGTCACGCGTTGATTTTAATTGATTACTGATAATATCACACACCTGTATTTAAAATGAAAATAATATTTGTGTCACCATGATGTTGAACTTTTTTGAAAGTATTACCGTATTTGTCGGCGTATAGCGCGCATGCGCATATAACGCGCACCCCGACATTGGGCCTGAAATCCTTGGAAAAAAACTTTTTTTTATGTATTGTAGCGTAAACCGCGCATTAAAAACATGTGTTTTCAATTTCAGGACAGCAGAGCGCCATTTTGAAGCATTGACCAAAGAGGAAATGTAAAACGAATTTTGATTGGCTTAAACAAGCTGCATGTTAGACTGTGTTTGTTTACTCAAGTGTAAATAAACTTGTACTGTTGAGTGTACTTTTGTTGTTTACTCAAGTTTCAATAAAATAAAAAGCCCACGCCCGTGTTCAACTTTTATTACGATCATATTATATTTAATATTTTGGATTGACAATTAAAACAGATTATTCTTTCGAATAAATATGTGCTAGTCCTGAAAAGGACCGTTTTGTTCTGCCCTTAAAGTTTTATATATGTTTGCTTATAAAACAAATTCGAAGCGAGGTTCAGTCTCGAAATCATCAACACTACAAACAGAAGTAACTAACTATAGTAATACTATGTATCTAAATTTGTAGCATGATACATAAAGCCTAAACCGGAAACGAAATGAAACGTATGTCGTACGTTTCTATATAAACTCAGTGAATAATTTCGAAAATCCTCTATCACTAACAATGTTCTAAGTAAAAATTCAAGAAGTTTCAATGTAAATGTTGCTCTCAGAGTTTTATATGTGCATTAGATAACTAAACTAATGCGTAACTTTTCTTTTATTAGATGTAAGAGTCTTTTATTAGACAAATCTTATCAAAAACGAAAATAATTGTGTAGTAGGGATATTCCCGAAACTGTACACTCGCCTCTGGATAAAAATAGATTCTAAAAATAGACTTTTGTGATTTGGACAAAAAAAACAACTTCACGCAGTCTAAGCTGTTGCACCCTGATAATAATCAGAGAGCAAACGTATAGAGTATAAGACTGCTGTAAACCTAAACCCCAAACACTAAACCCTACTCGTAGATATTTAAAGTTCCCTAGTTAAAAATAGAAGTAAAAATTAAATTCACACCAGTAGACCGGTACTCAGTAGACAAAAGACGTCTATCCCAGTCGATCCCAGTCACATGTTTGTTTAATAATTAGTTATCATTGTTTGCGGTCAGTTAACATAAACCAAACACTTCACACTTAACACGTTTTCCCAATCAAATGAACCATTGAACCAATTTAGGAATAATCATGATTCTACGTTGTCGAAATTCAGAAATTCAGAAATCAACTTTAACAAATAAGTAAGGGGGTCGTTGTTTATTAGAAATAATTATTATACATACAATTCTATTGTATTCTATTAATAAAATATGCACTAACCCAGTCTGCGGGTTCGGAAAACCCCAGCCTCGTTTTCATTTCAAAATGCCGATAGATGTAATCAATTGTATTTTTCAACATTTCAATGGTATTTTCTCAACAATAATCAACATAAAACATGGTAAAGTTTGATTTTATTATTTTTATTGATAATAAGCATACAACGCATTTTATTGAAACAATAGAAACAAGCCAACTTTTGTTCCGATTCAATCTCTGTAGTAAACGGCCGGTCTTGCGACTTTTTGAAAACCACAAAACTTCTCGTCTTGGCTGAAAAAAAAAGAGTAAATCATTACTTGTTGCTTAAACCGCGCACCCCAACTTCAGCCACAGAATCTGGGGTAAAAAAGTGCGCGCTATACGCCGACAAATACGGTAGTTGAATTTTAATTAGATAAACTGATAGGTGCTTTATCATCAATTCTAATACATCCGCACTATATAACCTAGTTTAAAATATCTCGTTATATTCAACGAATCACACCCGTAATTTCTACATGAAAATCCTGTTTTTCACATTCCACATTCATATGTTGTATATGCAGTGTGTTTGTAAGACGACGTTAACATTCAATAAATATATATTATCATTAATTCAATAGTGTTGGTTGTGTTTTTGTTTAATCTTCTATTAATAACAACTCAGTTTGGATTACACATATTTTATTAGAGGTTTGCAACCTTGATTATAGACACAATCATTCTTTATACAATAGGGATAAATGCGTAAATATTCTCCGGGACGGGTGAGTGCCTGTGAAAAGGTGCAGCGGGGCATAACCCTATGATTAGACAGAAACGAATTTCTGTTAGGCGGGGATGGGCTATTCCAGATAATATCCGTAATCACCATCCATGCCCCCGCTTTAAGAAAACTATTTTTAAGCCCAGAATACGCCCCTGCTACCCCTAGCAGGGGCGTAGTTAGAACAGATTCAAATATTCACCTGCTTGCACATCAGAATTTCACAAAATGTAGGAAAAGAAAGAAAGAAAGAAAGAAAGAAAGAAAAAGAAAGAAAGAAAAAATACATTCAAACAATCATTGTTACTAAATCACAGCGCGAAAAACTTTACTTTTGTAAATTCGTTTGCTTTAAACATGTTGACGAATTATTTTCATGCAAATCTATTTTCAAATGACCATTACCATACACCACATACTTATTTCGTTTTATGAAATATTTGCTGTACAATATATTTGTATTATTTGTCCCATCTATTTACATGGTCCGCAAAATACCAGTCCGCATTTTATACCATACTGGTCCGCAGTCCGCTAGACCGCAGTCAGCTAGTCCGCGCGTGTTAGTCCGCGTTTTATACCTACCCTTATTTGGGTCCTATATGTCTTATGCCATTTTGTATTGTTAAGACGAAAAAATGCAGAAAACTAAAACTTAAAAGGAGTAATTCTTGAGAAAGACTCCGTACTTATTCCAAATAACTACATGTACTACAAACTAAGTCCAGACGTATATTATTGTCTGTCAGAATTGATACAGTTGTCCAATTTTAGCTCAGTGTGACCACAGTTAACGTCATATATTTTTTTTTGTCATTTACAACACCATTAGTATTATATATAATGTTGATGTGTTGTGTTGTATTATATAGTGGAATGTAACCGCTATGATTGGGTGTAGTTTATAATAATGGCAGCCTCCTTAGTTAGTTTGTCGCGTTGTAAATAAATGAACTTCATGTGTAGAACCCCATATGTAGAACCCGATGTGTAGAATTTGGTATGCACAATATGATATGATATTTTACCACCCCTCACCTACTAATGATGTTGGAACATTGCATAAATATTTTTATATTTTTTCATTTTTCTTTCGAAGAATTATGTCCAATTTCTTTCTAAGAAAGGACACTGAACCCTGTCACAAAAAAGTTAGATAGATGCTTCCAATGGATCTACCTTTCCAAAACGTATTTAAAGAGTGAATTTCAATATGTTTTATGACCTACGATCGGGCAGACAGACGAATGGTTGTGAAAGTATTATTATACGTCCCACAGACGTTATAAATCCTGGCTTTTTTTTTCAAAGAGTTTGTCTGTCAGGTTAAAATTAATTCTATGCCCCATACTGACATCTAAACTATGTCAAACTTTCCTAAGCATGTTAATAGGAAATGTAAAGTTGGTTCTTAAACTACATTGACAACACATGATATAGATAACGGCATGGGTTAATATTAATTATCTATGTAGCTCACAGTATTATATCTGTTCAAGGAAATCTACGTTGATTCAGCTCTAATGACACTACATTGACTGTTTACAAACATTCAATGAATGTTTTATGTATTACATGTAATGCAAGTACCATTACAACCATAGTTTCATACAATATATTTAAAGCAAAACTCCGTACAGTAGAAAGAGAATATTTGCAGTACTCCGTACACAAGTGCCCAAGACCCCGTACACAAACATTAATTTTGTTTCGATTCATATCTCGGTCAATTTCGGATGAATGAAGTTGAATATTTGAACATGCACGTATATTGGAAAAACAAATAAATCTGCCAATTCAAAATTTTTGTTAACTTGAAAATTAATGAGATATTTATTGCTGAAGGGTACTTTGGGCAAATTTCAGCACCGGCAATTGTTTTTCTTTGATCCGAATTGTAGCATTTAAAGTAATATGTCAACAATGTACGGTAATATTTGAACGGGGAAATGTTTCCGCACCATATAGCAATATTGATTATTCATATAAAATGAACAAAAATAGGAGAAAAACGTGGTTAACCTACTTTTGCTGTTGTTATCCGTACGTTTTCTACAACATGGCTGACCAAAACTCCGTACTAGTGAACGGGGTCTTGACCCAAGATCCGGTGTACGGATCCCTACAGTGACCATGGCCTCACATGATGATCATCCATCCTGACCCCGCACACCCTCGTCCCTCCCCACTCTTCTGTTCCTATGCCTTAAACATAGGCGTAGCCAGGTTTTCAAAATGTATACGCACACCGAAAAAATACGTTTGGGGAAGGGTGTGGGAGGGGGTCCGGGGGACCTCCCCCTGAAAAAAAAAAAAATAAGGAAGGAAACTGTGCATTCTGAGGCACCTTTCTGGCGTTTTATTATGCTTGGCATTTTTTGTATTACGCACGTGCGTATTGTGCGTATAGGGCGCTACGCTACGCCCTTGTTAAAGTGTGCTTATGTTAAAAATGTGTAGCAAAATGGTATAAAACAGGAGCGTTTCAGATACGGGGGCCAGGGAGTTTCTATGGGCCAGGGGGCTTATCACATTCTAAAAGGCTACTTTCCTATGACAACTGACTTATTTTGTGCCCTGTGAGTCAAGTTAATGTTGACTTGGGTAGGAACATATTGCTGTCATGTATTAAATGTGTATGAAGTTTAAAAGCTGTAAGTACTGCTTAATTAACAACTTGAATGTAAAACTTCTATGTAAATTAACAGTGTAAAAAGTAGGTCAATGTCATTTATATTGACCTGATTTGGGTAGGAACATATTGCTGTCATATAGATGTAAGTGTGTATGAAGTTTAAAAACTATACTCTTCTGGTATCAGTGTTAAGGACATAATAAAAAAACTTGAATGCAAAATTTTAATGTAAATTAACAAAGTTTAAAAAGTAGGTCAATGTCATTTATATTGACCTGATTTGACACATAATTTCGCAAAAGAAATTCTACATAAAATACTTTGAAAGGTATTTTGTGTAATTAAAACAATAAAAAATGAACATAATATTTTTTTTAAAAATGTTGAGCATTGATCACCAGTTTCAGTGTGACGCATATTATGTTTGGATTTTCACTCATTGTTTTTTGCCTGGGTGTGTCAAATGACTGGCATGTAGCCAATTGTAGATAAAACACTGATATATGTTTTTATGCCCCGCCACGAAAGTCATCCGTACATCTCGGGCTTTTTTTCATGATTTTGGGAACATGACCCGTACCCCTGGAATTGGGAATTTTAGTGACCGAATTTCGGCTATAAAAACAGCCAAAAAAAACCCCTGCATCCCATCATCCGTATGTCTCGTTTTTACATTCAATTTTTTTATTAAGTCAATTTTTCAGATACCAAACTTCATACACACATCTATATGGCAGCAATATGTTCCTACCCGAATCAGGTCAATATAAATGACCTTGACCTACTTTTTACACTGTTAATTTAAATTCGAGTTTTTTTACATCAAAGTCTTTTGTTAAGTCCATTTCTCCAACACCAGATGCATTAGAGCTTTCAAACTTTACAAATGTTGATAACTACAGGACAGCGATGTTCCAATAAAAATTGGGTCAATATGAATTACCTTGACCTACCTTTGGCACTTTGTTAATTTACACTGAAGGTTTACATTCAAGTTTCTTATTACCGTATTTTACCTTGTATATTACGCACCCGTGTATAATACGCACCCCCTTCTCAGAGGTCAAAACTGGGGGTAAAAAAGTTGTTTCCGTGCATAATACGCATCAAAATATTAGTTTTCCTAGATGAACCATTCAATGAAAATAAAAGGTTAAAAAAAAAAATCACGATCGAGAAAATTAGCGTACAAAAGTAAATATAATTACTTCTATCATTAATTGCCAATCTTCAGGGGAGTACCTATCTTGTATCATCTCATCAAAGAGCCAATTATAATGCCGCAGATAATTGTCCGTAATCCGATAATTACATCTACTAAAACACAACAAAGTCGTTGGTTACCGTAAGGCCTAAATTAAAATATTGTTTGTTTGCAGTTTGCGACCGACCCACGGCAAATCCGCCGACCCAAACAATTTTTTTTTTTTTTTTTATTTTTTTTTTAAATTTTTAAATTTTTTTTTTTTTTCTTTTTTTATTTTTTTCTTGCATGTTCTGTTAATATTTAACTAAACCCTTTTTTAAAAAAAACCTCTATGAATAATACTAGTGAAGCACACAATATTTGCATGCCGTCGATGGGCGTGCGTTACAAATAAAAAATATTAAAAAAAAAATATATATATCCCTACCTACCGACCCACCCCTAAAAGCCATGGGTCGGAAACTGCAAACAAACAAACAATTTTTTAATGGTGGCCTAATCCATTACGCCGATTATACTTACATTGTGTATTCACGGGAACCAGTGCTTATCATAAGTGTAGCACAATTGTAACGCGTGATCAGTTACCTGTACCCCGTGGCTAAATCTGGTAAAGGTCACACGGCGTGTCAAAGTGCATCCTCAGAAATAGTCGCTACTCACGGCGACTTCAAAGGATTATAGAAATGGAATAACCCACTCTACCCCGTGTTTATAATGTGTCATACTGCAGCCGAGGTGCGATTTTGTTTGACCCAATTATCAATCAAATGTGTACCGGTAAGCATGTTTTCACAAGCATTATTGAATAATAGCCATTTCAAAGTAGGGTGATTCTGCCTTTCTACGCCGTCTAAAATATATGTCTTTCAAAATAAAGCAAAAACTTATTAATTTTTTATAAAATATTAAATAAAATCCTATAAACATGATAAATATTAGAATAGAATAGAACTGTAACAATACTCCATGTACCAGTCTAAAGTCTAAACAGCTGGAAGTCACGTGATATTACGTCATGCGATATAAACAACAAAATGGATGGACGATTTTTCACACAATTTATTGAAGTTTTACAACAAACATTTATTCAAAAACAAGCATCATAATACACTTTATTCATTTATAATTCGAATTAATTCAATATATTACTTATATGATGCGAGTAAATTACGAAAAAATTGTGTATTATCGGTATTCACAATTTTCTGTCTCGATGTCTGTTCGTCGTCAAGGTTTTTCTTCCCAGGGCCAGACATCGATTTTCTGCAAGAAAAAAAAAGTTATTTTTATTGTTTCCTTATATTGTACGCACCCCTCTTTCGGAAACCGTAAAAGTGGTCAAAAAACTGCGTACTATACAAGGTAAAATACGGTAACCCAGTTTCTCAGATACCAAAAGCCATACAGTTTCCAAACTTCATACACACTTACATCTATATGACAGCAATATGTTCCTACCCAAATCAGGTCAATATAAATGACATTGACCTTCTTTTTACACTTTGTTAATTTACATAGACGTTTTACATTCAAGCAGTACAGCTTTTAAACTTCATGCACTTACATCTATATATGACAGCAATATGTTCCTACCCAAATCAGGTCAATATAAATGACCCTGACCTACTTTTTACACTTTGTTAATTTACATTAAAATTTTACATTGACGTTTTAAAAAATCTTTTCCGAAACCACAAGGCACAGAGCTCTCATATATTGCAAGTAGCATCAGCTAATGGTCCGCTACCAAGTTTGTTCAAATGGTCCCAGGCGTCCCAGTTTTACATAGAACTTTTTTTTCTTCTGAAACTACAAGAGCCGGAGGTTTAATAATTTGCATTTACTATAAGCTTACGGTCCTTTACCAAGTTTGTTTAAATGACCACCCTTGGGTCACATTTGGCCCTACCCCATGGGTCACATGTTTTCCATAGACTTGTATAGGCAAACACTTCTAATTTGGCCCCGTCCTGGGCGTCGCAGTTTTATAGATTTATAAAGTAAAAAAATTAAAAATCTTCCCTGAATCTACAAGAGACTGAGGTTTAATATTTTGCATTTACTATGAACTTGTGGTCCTTTACCAAGTTTATTCAAATGGTGACTCTGGGGTCACAATTAGCCCTGCCCCAGGGGTCACATGTTTTACATGTTTTAGACTTGTATAGGGAATTTTTTTTTCTCTGAAACCACAAGGCACACAGCTGTCATATATTATATGTAGCTCTGGGGTCACATTTCGCCATGCCCCAGGTGTTACACTCTAGCACCTTCATTTTGTATATGATATTTACCAAACGTTGTCTTTATATCAATGTTGTTAACACAACAGAGGCCACATTTCTTGAACACACTCTAGCACCTTCATTTTGTATTTGATATTTACCAAACGTTTTATATCAATGTTGTTAACACAACAGAGGCCACATTTCTTGAACACACTCTAGCACCTTCATTTTGTATTTGATATTTACCAAACGTTTTATATCAATGTTGTTAACACAACAGAGGCCACATTTCTTGAACAATCTTATTAACCAAACTTGCACAGATTGTATATGACCATAAGATTTCGAAGAAGTTTGATAATGGGCCAGTGCTCAGTTGATCAATTTAAACAAGTCAATTACTCACATACCAAAAGCCTTACAGTATTCAACTTCATACACACTTATATCCGGGCTTTTTTACCAGATTTGGGGAAGGGACCTTTTGTCCTAAATTGGGGTAATAATCCATGAATGGGGAAGTTTAAAAAATGGAGAAAACTGCATGACTTTCAAAGAGATTTGGGTGGGGGAGGGGCCTCTAATATACAGGCCACTGCAAAGAAGGGTAAAAAGGCCCTGTACATCTATATCACACCATTATGTTCCTACCCAAATCAGGTCCATATAACTTGCATTTTAATATTACACTAAACATTTTGTTACTCCATTTTGTAAGCAACCGATAACCTTTTGTAAGCAACCGATAACCCTTTAGCAGGGCATTCGGGTCCCTTGGACACATTTTCTAGTTTTCTTTCCATCAATCAGTCAATGTGTAGACATTTGTTTTAAAACAATTATTTCGCAATTATTAAATGGAAACTATAAACATCCAGTTCTCACTGGGATTCTCCGAGATGATGACCGGGAATCCCCATATTTTAATCGCGGTGGATAAAACTTACCATCGCCGCGTTGGGAAAAGGAGACACAATCTTCTCCCAAATGCCCCATGGCCATCCAATCAAATGTTTTCCAGTCATGTCCGAGTGAATAAATTATTGACACAACATCGTTATTATCCAATCAAAGTGTACCCTAGTATTAAAACAACTAATGAATATTATTGAGTTCTGCATGAAGGTAACTAATCTGTCAGTCGATCTGGTCTGATCACCCGTGGTGTCGAAACACCTTGTTAATTGATGTTATTACCGACGCGTGGCGGTGTAATCTTATCTGACTAATTAGCTGGGAACACAGGATTTTATGATATGGATTAGAGCTAAAATCTTTTTTTTTTGTTGGGCTTCTTCAAAAGAAAATTTGCAGTAACCCGCCGGACGCGAGATAGAAAAAAATGGTAGTCAGGATCACGACTTTTGGTGGCCCACGGGCTCCGAGCAGAGGATTTGTCGGACCCTGGGACACTATTTTCCTAATTCAATTATGTAAACAAAAAATCGAAATTATGTTTCGTCCGAAATACTACAGCACGTGCAGGGATCCCCCTAGGAGAGAATTTCAATGAGACAAAATTCCCATTTGCTGGATTTTAATGAGACATTCAAAATTTTCATGAACCACTTCGGATGAGAAGCCGAACGACCAGTGGTTGTTCGTCGACCGCATGTATTGCTGGAGGCTGCTAGGCGGGTTTGCGGGTATGACCCCCAGATCATTTTTAAATTTAGATGTGATTTTACTGCATTCTGGCTCATACCCAATAGTGAAAATAGAAGTTGTTAAAGCATCTGATATAAAGCGTGTCCGAATTTACATGCTAATATTTTCTCATTTTATATATTTTAATCGCGAATAAATGGATCTGAGCAAATTTACTTGAGATTTTAAATGAAATGTAAATAAATATGTTTTCATTACAAACCGAAATGGTGAAAATGGATTTCCCCGAATTCGGTGCAACAATTTGTTCCATTTGTTTTTAGCATCAGCAGAGCTTATGCTGTGGTGCAGCGTCCGTCTGTCTGTCTGTCTGTCCGTAAACTTTTTTTTGTAGCGACTTCTCCTCTGAAACTACTTGGACGGATTTTCATGAAACTTTACAGAAATGTTGCCCATGAAGTCTAGTTGATCCTAGCAAAAATTCATGTTGATGTGAAATCCAAGATGGCCGCCAAATCTAAAAATAGGTTTTTAAAAAACAAGTTTGTAGCGACTTCTTCATGAAAACTATAAGTGATATGGGACTTTTTCTGAAATGATCAGCATGACATGATGTTGGTCCTTGTCGAAAATCGTTTTGATTCAACGTTAAACATGGCTGCCAGCGGCCATCTTTGTTTACATAGAGTTATATAATGAAAACTTGTAGCGACTACTCCTCTGAAACTACTTGGACGGATTTTCATGAAACTTCACAGGAATGTTGCTCTTGATGTCTAATTGATCCTAGCAAAATTTCAGGTCGGCCGGAAATTCAAGATGGCCGCCACGGCTAAAAATAAAGTGATATTGATATGGGACTTTTTCTAAAATGATCAGCATGACATGATGTTGGTCCTTGTCAAAAATCGTTTTGATTCAACGTTAAACATGGCTGCCAGGGGCCATCTTTGTTTACATACAGTTTTATAGTAAAAACTTATAGCGACTACTCCTTTGAAACTACTTGACAGATTTTCATGAAACTTTACAGGAATGTTGCTCTTAATGTCTAATTGATCCTAGCAAAATTTCAGATCGGCCAGAAATTCAAGATGGCCGCCACATTTAAAAATAGATTTTTAAAAAAGAAGTTTGTAGCGACTACGTCTTGAAAACTATAAGTGATATTGATATGGGACTTTTTGTAAAATGATCAGCATGACATGATGGTTATCAGAGTCAAACATTATTTTGATTTGACGTTAAACATGGCTGCCAGTGGCCATCTTTGTTTACATAGAGTTATATAATGAAAACTTGTAGCGATTACTCCTCTGAAACTACTTGACGGATTTTCATGAAACTTCACAGGAATGTTGCTCTTGATGTCTAATTGATCCTAGCAAAATTTCAGGTCGGCCGGAAATACAAGATGGCTGCCATGGCTAAAAATAGATTTTCAAAATACAAGTTTGTAGCGACTACTACTTGAAAACTATAAGTTATATTGATATTGGACTTTTTGTAATATGATCAGCATGACATGATGTTGGTCCTTGTCAAAAATTGTTTTGATTCAACGTTAAACATGGCTGCCAGTGGCCATCTTTGTTTACATACAGTTATATAGTAAAAACTTGTAGCGACTAATCCTTTGAAACTACTTGGCAGATTTTCATGAAACTTTACAGGAATGTTGCTCCTAATGTTTAATTGATCATAGCAAAATTTCAGATCGGCCAGAAATTCAAGATGGCCGCCACAGCTAAAATTAGATTTTTTAAAAAAGAAGTTTGTAGCGACTACGTCTTGAAAACTATAAGTGATATTGATATGGGACTTTTTGTAAAATGATCAGCATGACATGATGGTTATCAGAGTCAAACATTATTTTGATTCGACGTTAAACATGGCTGTCAGCGGCCATCTTTGTTTACATAGAGTTATATAATGAAAACTTGTAGCGACTATTCCTGTGAAACTATTTGACGGATTTTCATGAAACTTCACAGGAATGTTGCTTTTGATGTCTTATTGATCCTAGCATAATTTCAGGAAATTCAAGATGGCCGCCACGGCTAAAAATAATTTTTAAAAAAACAAGTCTGTAGCGACTACTTCCTGAAATCAAAATCAATCAGTAGAGCTTCAAGGTCATTGACCTCTTGTTTTTTCATGCGATTTTTGAAAATTTAATGCGAGAATGTCGCGGAATCACGGCCTAGAGTGATCCCTGCTTGGGTACTTTACATTGATTCTAGCACATTTTGGAGATACATGAAAATGAGAGCCAATGACACTTCCGAGGTAGTGACAAGGATTAAAATGAAAAAAATAAAGGTGAGTTCAGCTCGTTGTTTTTCATAGTACTTTTTTCATGCATTAAAGTTCAGGATATGCCTTTGTTCATTTATATGTCCACAATTAATTGGGAACAAAATACTCAAAAAGGCATATCCCGAACTTTAATGCATGAAAAAAGTTTGTAATGATGGATTTAATGTTCGTGAATAATGGATGGTTTCGTTTTAATGTTTGTGAACATTTCTAGTCAAATCACATTTTGGAGATATATGAAAACGAGAGTCAATGACATTTCCCCGATTTTTGAAATAAATTGTGGTTAATGATATTATGAAAAACAACGAGCTGAACTCACCTTTATTTGCCTCTTAATGACACCCCTGCACATGGGCAGTTTGGACACCATACTGCCACATAGATTTGTTTACAATTAACTATTTGTGGACAATAAACTTAGTGTTTAGTAAATGAACTTAGGCCAAAAAAAAACAACCTGTGTTTCCGGTGGCCCGACTGACCCTATTTTTAAATAAAATTTAACTAGTACTGATCATTTCACGAGTACAGATTTTTCAGGAGAGTACTGATCTTTTCACACGTTTACGTAGCGGGGATTTAATTGTTTTCCGTCGAAGATTCAAAGGATCTTAAATCTCTTTCTATTGCAGTTTTGACGATACGTCTGGTTGCAGTCTTTGATCCCCACACCTGATCTACATTCCATTGCTCATGAAACTAATCTTGAGTGCATACTCCCCCACCCTAGTGACCATCCTCCTGAAGCTGTACATTCCGGAAAGATGGGCGTGACTGATTGACAAGATGTTAAGAAGGAGTTGTTCATCGTCTGGTGAGTACATTTTACATGTTTGACTGAAAGATTTTAAAGTGCTAAGTTCAGAGCTGTACATAATTGTTGACTGCAAGGATTATTTACTTGTCGAATTTGAAATGAGAGAAACCAGTAGGGCTGTCATTGATGGAGTGTAAAGCGTATCGACCATATTAATATCAATAACGGTATATCGGAGGAAAAAATATTGACAATATATAGACTGAAATGGTTACGGCTGTAATTGTTCTAGCTTTTTAAGCATTAAAACGTATATATTACTTTTAAATGGGTGTTGTAACATTTCATATTCTTTGAAGCATATATATATTCTTATGGAATTAAGGCGGGACCGCGTAATGTTGAAAGCAGGAAAAAAGACTTGACAAGATGACGGATATAGTCCATGCCTGTCCAGCGATTTTTTTCACCATTTTTGGGAACGGTACCGGCACCCATTCAGTTAGGGAAAATTGACGTTAATTAGCCTTAAACAAACAAAATCAATATTGTATGCATAAATACTTTACAAACAAATTCTCTTATTTCATTACCATCACCTAAAAAGAAAATAATACCCCCTTCTTCTGATTAAAGTTTTGCTGTAAATATTTAAAAAAAAAGAGATAATTTTTTCACTCAAATTGGGAAAGAAACATACTTTTTGCCATTGGGAATGGTACCGTTTTTTGGTACCACTTATGTAAGGGAAAAAAACACTGCCCGTGATTTTTTTCACCCTTTTGGGAATCGTACCAGTACCCATTCAATACATAGATTGAAAATTGATAAACCCCGCCCGGCATTGTCCAAGCTCAATTTTGGCCACAAACATTACCATGTGTTTTATTGTATAAAATGTTTGTGGGACAGCATGTGCTTTATGTAACGGGGTAAATACCTCATGTGATTTTAATTGGTCAACCGTCATGGTCAGATATATGTTTGATTGACGGAGCGGATCCATGCACTTAGGGAAAATTCACGTTGTTTTGCAAGTACTGATCATTTCACGAGTTCTGCTTATTTTATTAATTTACCTCGTGGTTATTCAGTCATTGCCTGTGGAACACAAATGCCTTTTATCTTTATTGCAGTGTTGGCTGGATACAACTGCTGTATCACTGCCTCATGTCTCAAAAAGAAACCCCTACACCATGTCTACTAAACCTGTGCACAACATTGCTGTGAAACCAATCTCGATGTGTACCTGCCCACCATAGAGGCCATACTCCTCAAGTTTGGCCTACATTCTGGAGAGATGGGTATGGCGTTGATGGACAAGTCTGCTAGGAAGAAATGGTTCATCTGGTGAGTACATTAACTACATGTTATCCAGCAACTATTTCAGTGGTAAACTTGCCGTTTATATGCTGGTTTACATTCATTATTATTTTTTGATCCCAGCAGAAATAAAGTTGCAGTAATAAAAAATTAGATATTCTAAAAAAAAAAAAATGGAAAAAACAACAACAAAACAGTGACAAAATTATGCACTGTAAGACCATTTGGTGATATGTGACCCAGATTGGAATTAAGGGCATAGCTGCCTTTACGCACTATTTATTTGCATATAATATTTTTCACCAGTCAAAACAAAAAGTGGATAAAAGTTGGAAAAAATGTTCTTGAATTGCTATATTGTACCACCGACCTAATAACAAATTTATTAATTTGTCTGTGATTGCACCATATTAAACTATTTGTATCAAAATTGTCTGTGGGGAGGTGGGTGGGTTTGGGGGCATGCTAACAAAAAATGTTTGCACAAATTTGGCAGGAAGCATTGGTATGATGTCGAGTTGTGCTTATGGCATTTGTTTTCTGGTTCAATGATTTTTGACTGAGTTATGGCCCTTCGACATTTTAACTTAATTTGTTGTTACCGCTACACTTCCGAAACCGCTTGTTGGATTTTGACAAAACTAATTAGGAAGCATCGGTATGATGTCTAGTTATGCATATCATGTTCATGTTCCATTTTGATGATTTTTGCTGGAGTTGTGGCCCTTTAAACTTATTGTCGCCGATACTCTTCCTAAACTGCTTGTTGCATTTTGATGAAACTTGGTAGGAAGCATCAGTATAATGTTTAGTTGTGCGTATCGCTTTTGTCTTTCGGTTCAATAAATTTTGACAAGAGTTATTGCCCTTTGATATTTTAACTTTATGTTAGTTGTTGCCACTCCTCCTAAACCATTTGTTGTATTTAACGAAGCTTGGTAGGAAGCATTGGTATGATGTTTAGTTGTGCATATCACTTTTGTGTTTCGGTTCAATGATTTTTGACAGAGTTATTACCCTTTGACATTTTAACTTTGTGTTAGTTGTTACCAATCCTCATCCTAAACCATTTGTTGGATTTAACGAAACTTGGTAGGAAGCATCAGTATGATATCTAGTTGTGCATATCCTGTGTGCATTGTGGTTCAGTAATTTTTGACGTAGTGATGGCCCTTGTGCATTTTAACTGAAAATGTGTTGTCGCCGATGCTCTTCCTAAACAGGATTGACATCAGTATGTTCCCACCACAACCAGCTCAGTATGAATGACCTTGACCTACTTTATGGACTAATTTAACACTAAAGTTTTATTTTATGCGATTTATTTTACGCGACTGACAGTGCTACATCTGTCTCATTTTTTATGCCCCATTCTTTAACAAAATAACAAAATTAAAAAATGCCACGTAGAATTTAAAAGACACTTTTACTGAGACTCCAGACATGTTATTCCTGTATTTATTTCTGTTTCAGAGTATTCATGTACACTAATTTAACAGTGAGTGGTATTGCTGACAACTCGACATTAGAAGTCCTTATCAGCTAGGGACAGTTCAAGATATGTGGAGAATAGACAGGTAAGACAATCACTTTCTCTCTCTATGTAACAGGAGTTGTCACCGTTTTTAGATCACCTGAGCCGAACGCTCAAGGTGATCTATTGGGATCACTCTTCGTCTGTCGTCGTCGTCCTTAGTTAACTTTTGCTTCAAACGACTTCTCGTCAGAAACCGCTTGGCCAATTTTGACCACACTTCACATGGATGATCCTTAGATGAATGCTTTTTAGATTTGTTAAAGTTAGGTCAGCACGACATCCAAGATGGTCGCCATTACCATATATGGTCGAAACCTTAAAAAATCTTCTTCTCAAGAACCACCAGACAGATTTCGAGTTTTTAGCTCTACTGATCAGAGATCAGCAGAGCTTATGCCGTGGTGCGGCGTCCGGCGTCCGTCTGTCCGTAAACTTTTTTTTGTAGCGACTTCTCCTCTGAAGCTACTGAATGGATTTTCATGAAACTTTACAGAAATGTTGCCCATAAAGTCTAGTTGATCCTAGCAAAAATTCATGTTGATGTGAAATCCAAGATGGCCGCCAGATCTAAAAATAGGTTTTTTAAAAACAAGTTTATAGCGACTTCTTCATGAAAACTATAAGTGATATTGATATGGGACTTTTTGTAAAATGATCAGCATGACATGATGGTTATAAGAGTCAAACATTATTTTGATTCGACGTTAAACATGGCTGCCAGTGGCCATCTTTGTTTACATAGAGTTATATGATGAAAACTTGTAGCGACTAGGCCACTATTAAAAAATTGTTTGTTTGCAGTTTCCGACCCATGGCTTTTAGGGGTGGGTCGGTAGGTAGGGATATATATATATTTTTTTAAATATTTTTTATTAGTAACGCACGGCCATCGACGGCATGCAAATATCGTGTGCTTCACTAGTATTATTCATAGAGTTTTTTTTAAAAAAAGGGTTTACTTAAATATTAACAGAACATGCAAGAAAAAAAATTAAAAAAAATCAAAAAAAAAAATCATAAAAAATCATAAAAAAAAAAATTAAAAAAAATTAAAAAAAAAAATCATAAAAAAAATTTGTTTGGGTCGGCGGATTTGCCGTGGGTCGGTCGCAAACTGCAAACAAACAAAATTTTAATTTAGGCCTTACTCCTCTGAAACTACTTGACGGATTTTCATGAAACTTAACAGGAATGTTGCTCTTGATGTCTAATTGATCCTAGCAAAATTTCAGGTCGCCCGGAAATTCAAGAACATAGCTAAAATTAGATTTTTTAAAAAAGAAGTTTGTAGCGACTACGTCTTGAAAACTATAAGTGATATTGATATGGGACTTTTTGTAAAATGATCAGCATGACATGATGGTTATCAGAGTCAAACATTATTTTGATTCGACGTTAAACATGGCTGTCAGCGGCCATCTTTGTTTACATAGAGTTATATAATGAAAACTTGTAGCGACTATTCCTGTGAAACTACTTGAAGGATTTTCATGAAACTTCACAGGAATGTTGCTCTTGATGTCTAATTGATCCTAGCACCTCTTGTTCTTTTAAAATGACCGCCAATGGCTAGACTATCAAGTTTGTTCAAATGAAGTCCCCGGGGTAAAAAATGGCCATGTTTGTATATTGAGATTTTGTATGTTTTTCATAGACTTATATAGGAAAAAACTTCAAAAAATCTTCTTCTCTGAAACCACAAGGCACAGAGCTCTCATGTATTACCTGTAGCATCAGCTTATGGTCCTCTACTAAGTTTGTTCAAATGGTGACCCTGGGGTCAAATTTGGCCCCACCTGTGGGGTCTCAATTTTACATAGACTTATATAGGAAAAAAATTAAAAAATCTTCTCTGAAACTACAAGAGCCAGAGGTTTAATATTTTACATTTATTATAAGCTTATGGTCCTTTACCAAGTTTGTTCAAATGGTGACGCTGGGGCACATTTGGCCCTGCCCCAGGGGTCACATGTTTTACATAGACTTGTATAGGGAAAAGTTTAAAAAATCATCTTCTCTGAAACTGCAAGAGCCAGAGGTTTAATATTTTGTTTTTGCTATAAGCTTTTGGTCTTTTACCAAGTTTGTTCAAATGGTGATCCTGGGATCGCATTTGGCCCCGCCCCAGAGGTCACATGTTTTACAAAGACTTACATAGGAAAATTTTAAAAAATCTTTTTCTCAGAAATAGCTTTTTCAATTTTGACCAAACTTCACATGGATGGATCGATCCTTAGGTAAATGTTTTTCAAATTTATTAAAATTATATAAACACGACATCCAAGATGGCGGCCATAGAAAATCTTTAAATTACTTCTTGTACGCTGGGAAGCTATTTAAATTTTTTTTTTTTTTTTTCGTTTTTATTATTGTTTCCTGTTTTTGGTACAGTATATACAGATTTTGCATGTTTTACCTAGGCTTATATAGGGAAAATTGAAAAAATCTCCGAAATTACAAGAGCCAGAGATTCTTTTGCGTTTGCTATGGACTTATGGTCCTCTACCAAGTTTGTACAAATGGTGACCCTGCAGATTTTGCATGTTTTACATAGACTTATATAGGGAAAACTTTAAAAAAAAATGCTTCTTTTAAATTGTTAGCATGGAGCTGTCGGTTTAAATTTCAGTTGAGGGTGTTGTTGTGTTTTGCACTTGTAAAAAGGTATTGAAAGGAATTTAATGATGAAACCCCTTGATATAAGAGCCATTTTAGCTTGTAGAGCATCCACATGCCCTCTTGCTCTCTTGTTCTTTATTATTATTAATGATCGCTAACCGTCTATCGTCTATCAAGTTTGCTCATTTGAAGTCCCTGGGGTCAAAGATGGCTGCAACCCCTGGGTCCAAAGTTTGTATAAAGAGATTTTGCATGTTTTTACATAGACTTACATAAGGAAAGACTTAAAAACATCTTCAGTCAGCATTTGCGAGAGGACAATTTTTTCATCATTGCAAAGATCCTCAGGTGATCGATTTAGGGCCATTTGGCCCTCTTGTTTTATATGCCCATTGACGTATTATGTTATGGGTTGTCTGTCCATTAAGTCCATCTGCCCATGAACAAGTAGAATTCACAAGTATAATT
This sequence comes from Cyrtodaria siliqua, assembly GCA_037043455.1. Taxonomy (NCBI): domain Eukaryota; kingdom Metazoa; phylum Mollusca; class Bivalvia; order Adapedonta; family Hiatellidae; genus Cyrtodaria; species Cyrtodaria siliqua. The sequence goes on along the minus strand of JAWPHD010005386.1, from coordinate 140,915 downwards.
CTGGACTATAACTTATACATGTTCATATAGCTGTGTTTTCATTGCCAATACACGTATTTGTATAGCTGTGTTTTCATTGCCAATACATGTATTTGTATAGCTGTGTTTTCATTGCCAATACATGTATTTGTATAGCTGTGTTTTCATTGCCAATACATGTATTTGTATAGCTGTGTTTTCATTACCAATACACATCTTTGTAAAGCTGAGTTTTCATTGCCAATACACATGCTGTGTTTTCATTGCCAATACACATATTTGTTATAGCTGTGTTTTCATTACCAATACACATCTTTGTAAAGCTGAGTTTTCATTGCCAATACACATGCTGTGTTTTCATTGCCAATACACATATTTGTATAGCTGTGTTTTCATTACCAATACACATCTTTGTAAAGCTGAGTTTTCATTGCCAATACACGTGCTGTGTTTGCATTGCCAATACACATATTTGTATAGCTGTGTTTTCATTACCAATACACATCTTTGTAAAGCTGAGTTTTCATTGCCAATACACGTGCTGTGTTTTCATTGCCAATACACATATTTGTATAGCTGTGTTTTCATTACCAATACACATATTTGAGAAGCTGAGTTTTCATTGCCAATACACGTGCTGTGTTTTCATTGCTAATACACATATTTGTATAGCTGTGTTTTCATAACCAATACACATCTTTGTAAAGCTGAGTTTTCATTGCCAATACAAGTGCTGTGTTTTCATTACCAATACACATATTTGTATAGCTGTGTTTTCATTACCAATACACATCTTTGTAAAGCTGAGTTTTCATTGCCAATACACGTGCTGTGTTTTCATTGCCAATACACATACATGTATAGCTGTGTTTTCATTACCGATACACATCTTTGTAAAGCTGAGTTTTCATTGCCAATACACATGCTGTGTTTTCATTGCCAATACACATATTTGCATAGCTGTGTTTTCATTACCAATACACATCTTTGTAAAGCTGTGTTTTCATTGCCAATACACATATTTGTATAGCTGTGTTTTTATTACCAATACACATCTTTGTAAAGCTGAGTTTTCATTGCCAATACACGTGCTGTGTTTTCATTGCCAATACACATATATGTATAGCTGTGTTTTCATTACCGATACACATCTTTGTAAAGCTGAGTTTTCATTGCCAATACACATGCTGTGTTTTCATTGCCAATACACATATTTGTATAGCTGTGTTTTCATTACCAATACACATCTTTGTAAAGCTGTGTTTTCATTGCCAATACACATATTTGTATAGCTGTGTTTTTATTACCAATACACATCTTTGTAAAGCTGAGTCTTCATTGCCAATACACGTGCTGTGTTTTCATTGCCAATACACATATTTGTATAGCTGTGTTTTCATTACCAATACACAACTTTGTAAAGCTGAGTTTTCATTGCCAATACATGTGCTGTGTTTTCATTGCCAATACACATATTTGTATAGCTGTGTTTTCATTACCAATACACATATTTGTAAAGCTGTGTTTTCATTGCCAATACATGTATTTGTGTATAGCTGTGTTTTCATTGCCAATACACGTATTTGTAAAGCTGTGGTTTCATTGCCAATACACATATTTGTAAAGCATTGTTTTTATTGCCAATACATGTATTTGTAAAGCTGTGTTTTCATTGCCAATTCTCGTATTTGTATAACTGTGTTTTCATTGCCAATACACATATTTGTTTAGCTGTGTTTTCATTGCCAATACACATATTTGTGAAGCTGTGTTTTTATTGCCAATACACATATTTGTATAGCTGTGTTTCATTGCCAATACATGTATTTGTATAGCCATGTTTTCATTGCCAATACACATATTTGTAAATGTGTTTTCATTGCCAATACATGTATTTGTATAGCTGTGTTTTCATTGCCAATACATGTATTTGTATAGCTGTGTTTTCATTGCCAATACACGTATTTGTATAGCTGTGTTTTCATTGCCAATTCACATATTTGTATAGCTGTGTTTTCATTGCAAATACATGTATTTGTAAAGCTGAGTTTTCATTGCCAAGACACGTATTTGTATAGCCGAGTTTTCTTTGCCAATACACATATTTGTATTTATTTTACAGCATTCAGGATATGTTACACTGGTTTGGAGATGGTGCTCTGATGGCTCAACAGGAGAAAGCCATGTTTTCTGACGATGGCAGATTTCGGTGGATGCCACACCAGATTTCTCACTTGACGCTTCCAGGACCAGCCCCACACATACATTGTACTGCCTTGTGCTATGGCAGACTAACGAGATGTGAGGTCGCTGTTCACAAATGACCGCATGACTGGTTTGTGAAAAAGTTCAAAGCTGTGTTAGTCTTTCAAAAATGTGTTAATAACTTGGCTTTATCCAAATTGACAATTTTTATCAGCTATAGTTTGTAATTATCAAAGGGCTTTTTCTAGGTGCTACATGGTGCCGAATATAACCCCATTTCCAATGCCAGTTTCTTTTAACACATACAGAATTTCCAATTTTTTGTCTGCCAGTAATTTCCCCCCAGCATTAGGTAAAAAATGCTGCTTCCCAAAATACATAGAAAAAGCCATGTATCATTGGGTTAAAATAGTGCTTTTACTGTCATTGTTTGATTATGCTTTATTACAAGGACGGGGCGATCTGGATGAATTATGGATGTCAGTCCAAATATAAGTAAATTCATGTTGTGCTTCAGCATCATATAAAATGTGAGCACTAAATATGTCTATGTTCAATCGAGTTTTATTTTTGTTAGGAAAAAATTGGTCTGAAAAAGTTGCGTAGTTCTGTGGAGCTATATGGCTTGGGTAATTTTATCTTTGGGTTCATTTTTTGTTTTAAAATATTGAATTGTCAATAATTAAAGCAAGGTTAAACAATGGCATTCAGATCTCTTCCAGTCGCTTTAAATATATATTTCATGCATGACCTTAGTAAGGCCAGATGAAAGCATATGTGTGGTTCTGGTACCCATTTTTAAGAACCGATCCTGAACCATTTTATGGCAAAAAAATACTGAAATTAAATTAAATAGTTTTTTGTCTCTTCTGAACCTGATATTAACAACTTTATATTTCGTTACTTAAAATATTTTTAGAAAATAAAATATTGTCCCTACCTACCATAATATTTTATGATGTAAAAGAACCACACAAATTATTTTATTTGGCCTAATCTGTATTCCTATTTAGTGATAATTTTTAGATGACAAAACTTTAACTTTGATGCCTACTATAAGTATATATAGGGAGCACGTTGTCCGTAGTGCCGTGTAACATCACTTAACACATTGTCACATTCCAACAGGAAGAAGAAAAAAAAGCTATTGTCATCACTTGATTATCGTCTGCATCTGGTTCAAGTTTTACATGTAAGCTTGTATCTCCGAGACTTAACACATTCCCCGTGTGTTCGTCGGAGTAGAATACAACCACTGCAAACTGTAGGACCCCCCATTCATTTTGTTATTTTTTATTGTGTCATTTTTTATCGTGCTCCTTCAAGGTCTTTATTACGACACCGCATATGCAAACGTGGAAACGTGACTCCATCTATGTACTATAGAATTTGCAGCAACTCTGCAGTTCTGCAGGTAAGAAGGTTCTAGGCCCATTCTCCATATTTTATCTTGATGTAAATTTAATGACACATCACACATGCATTCATTTTCATATGGAGAACTCGGGGGAAAAAAAATATCATTATTCTTTTAAGACAATATAAAATGGGCAAGGCTTCGAAAGTCGAGCGTCTGCACCGACAGGCGGTGCTTCTTGTTATTACTTGCCCATCTCAAACAGTTTTCAATGGAGTATTCCCGAACTTCATATGCACATAACAGTTCATGATCTTGTGTCCCTCTATATGTAGAATTATGGACCTTTGTTTACGTAGATATTATATAAAAAAGTGGGTATCCATCATCTTCGGTGATAGTTATAACACAGTCATAGTTTCAAATTAACCAGATACTTGATGGTCACTGTTGTATAGTGATTCATTCTTGTTTTTCTGAACATATTTTTATCTTAAAAAAAGCATAAGAAAAATAGTTTTTGAAAACAGCACCAACAGGTTTTTTTTTTCTCACTTTTAATAAAAACAAGAAACATATTAAATTGTTCGAGGTAAATTTACGCTTGGCACTGAACTAGTATTTTTGTCCGTGTGCATAGCAAAAAGTTAGACCGTCACAATGACATAGCTACATCCATACTTCTGTCTGTTACTCAAAATATTTTTCACATTTGTTTAAGATGTTTTCATTTATCTTTAGTGCATTATGACATGTACTATACATATATATAACACAAACCAGCCAGGGTTAGACATTAACCTTTTTATTAAAGGGGCCAAAGGGCCCACAATTTTTAGAATCGGTCGGCCCTTCCCAACTTTTAAGTACCTAACATGAGCCAGTACTGTATACCAATACCTTCCACCAGGGCTTTCCCTGGGATTTTTAGAAAGAAAATTGGCATTTTCGCTGTCAAATGGGGGTTGGTGCGGGAAGCAGGGTGGTCACCACGTATCAATTTTTAGCTACTGGCCGGCTTATGCTATCAAATTTCGTCCGTCGTCCGTCCGTCCGAAAATCGAGATCTCATCTGAAACCGCTTGAAGGATTTTGATGAATCTTCATCACAATGTTTCTTGGGAGGGCCCCTCTCAGATTTGTGTTTTTTGCGGCTGCCAGACATCCAAGATGGCCGCCAGGGCTAAAACTAGGTCAAATTTAAGAAAATTTCAAACGACGTCATCGAAACCACTTATTCCATTCTACTGAAATATCATTTACATGTTCCTTGGGTTGGCCTCTATCAAGTTTCTGTTTTTCGTTATCGTCAACTATTTAAAATGGCCGCCACGGCGACCCAAAGTTTACATAGAGTTATATAGGAAAAGGTTAAAAATTACATCTTCTCTGAAACCGCCTGAAAGATTTTGATGAAACTTAAGCATATCAATATTTGGGATAGTCCCTCTCAGATTTGTGTTTTTCAAGGCCGCCAGTCATCCAAGATGGCTACCAAAGCTAAAACTAGGTCAGATTTAAATAAATTTCATACGACATCTCCGAAACCACATATTCCATTCTTGTGAAATATCATATTTATATGTTCCTTGGGTTAGCCTCTATCAAGTTTGTGTTTTTTGTTATCGTCAAATAATTAAAATGGCCGCCACGGCGACCCAAATTTACAAAGAGTTATATAGGAAAAGGTTAAAAATTACATCTTCTCTGAAACCGCCTGAAAGATTTTGATGAAACTTATGCATATCAATATTTGGGATAGTCCCTCTCAGATTTGTGTTTTTCAAGGCCGCCAGTCATCCAAGATGGCTACCAAAGCTAAAACTAGGTCAGATTTAAATAAATTTCATACGACATCTCCGAAACCACATATTCCATTCTTGTGAAATATCATATTTATATGTTCCTTGGGTTAGCCTCTATCAAGTTTGTGTTTTTTGTTATCGTCAAATAATTAAAATGGCCGCCACGGCGACCCAAAGTTTACAAAGAGTTATATAGGAAAAGGTTAAAAATTACATCTTCTCTGAAACCGCCTGAAAGATTTTGATGAAACTTAAGCACAATGATATTTGGGAGAGTTCCTCCCAGATTTGTGTTTTTTAAGGCCGCCAGTCATCCAAGATGGCCACCATAGCTAAAACTAGGTCAAATTTAAATAAATTTCGAACGACATCTCCGAAACCACATATTCCATTCTTGTGAAATATCATATATATATGTTCCTTGGGTTAGCCTCTATCAAGTTTGTGTTTTTCGTTATCATCAAATAATAGAAATGGCCGCCACGGCGACCCAAAGATTACATAGAGTTATATAGGAAAAGGTTAAAAATTACATCTCTGAAACCACCGGAAAGATTTTGATGAAACTTAAGCACAATGATATTTGGGATAGTCTCTCTTCTCTCAGAGTTGTGTTTTTCGCACACTTATTACATTCTTGTGAAATATCATAAACATGTTCCTTGGGTTGGCCTCTATCAAGTTTGTGTTTTTCGTTATTGTCGAATAATCAAAATGGCCACCACGTCAACCCAAAGTTTACACAGAGTTATATAGGAAAATGCTAAAAATGACATCTTCTCTGAAACCAGTTGAAGGATTTTGATGAAACTTAATCACAATGATCTTTGGGATAGTCCTCCTCAGATTTATGTTTTTCGCAGTCGTCAGTCATCCAAAATGGCCATTCTGAAACCTTTTGAAAGATTTTGTTGAAACTTTATCACAATTAATGGTTGGCGTCTATTGTTGTTTTTTTCTTGCAATAATCAAAATGGCCGCCGTGACGACCCAGAGTTTATATAGGAAAAGGCTAAATATGACATCTTTACACAGTAGAGCGTCTACAGGCCCTCTTGGGCCTCTTGTTCTTATACAATGGCATTTTGTTTTTAAACGAATAGACTTAATTGTCATATATCAGCAAAATGTAAAATTTCCTTGAAACATTGTCCCCCTCTTTTCTAAGTCTCGTCCCCGTTAGGCGAGATGTGTGAATCTGCAGATATGTTGTTATTGTGTTTTCCTCGTTTCTCAAAAACGAATTGTCCAAAAGCATTGGAACTTGGCACACATGTTCATTAACATTACAACACATTAGGTGAGGAGGACAATAACTCCATATTTTATTTGAATAATCCCCCATTTCTACTTATGATATAATTTTCATAAACCTGAAGGTTTGAGCCTAAACCGTGCTATAAATGCCGGTATATTTCAGCGGTGCTATAAATGACAGATTCGGCAGTTATACCATGGTCTACTCAATTTTACGCACGCGCAATTGTAATTTACAACACACCTGTCAATCAAAACGACTACACCATTACCAAAACAGCACTCCTTGACATTGCATTTGCCCAATAATATACAAAGGCGATTGGCTACAATAATCAAAACATGGGTCATGCTCATGTTGCGTGATAATGCTATTTCTTGTTTGGATCGAGCTGTTAATTTTACTGAAAAATGCAACGCCCTAAAACTTCTTGCACATGCGTAGATGGATAATGACTCTGGTACAAAACATTTATAGCATATTTTATATATTTATAGCATATAGTATGCGATTTATACTGCACTCTCGGGCCTGCGGCCCTCAAGAAGCAGTATAAATCGCATATACTCTAAAAATCATGCTATAAATATTACTTATATAATGTGGTGCTTTCAATTCAATTATGTTAAAAAAAAAATTAAAAATTAAAGATCTTGTTATTTGCAAGCATGATTAAAGTAACAATGATACTGTATGGATACACCGAGATGCTAATTTCAGTGCTTGATAAAGACTTCAAGATTGTCATTTGTTCCTTTAAAATTCATTACATTTTAGGTCTTTTGTTCCCCCACCCCAAAAGAAATCCATAAACAATTTACATTTTATAAAAGTGGCCCTTTTGTATTTTGCATAGTGCCGGGGCCCTACTATTAGGGAATTTAAGGAAAATACGGTGACTGAATAAAATATTATCACAACTTTGACATCCCCGGAGGTAAATCTAAGTTAATTCTTTGTTACTTGACACGTCTGTTGTTAATTTCCACTCTGTGGCGATAACTGATCTCGAAATAGCATGTGACCTTTGCACATTTCAATATATTGACCATTTGTTTGGTTGTTTTTTCATCGCCTTTAAAAGTCCTTAAATCCACTCAAGTCTTAAAAAGTCCTTAAATTCTTACAAAATATCATTAAAGGTCCTTGAATTTCATAATCAGTCGATTAATTATACAAAAGGAATACAATCTGACGTAGTTCTAAAAAAAACAACGGTAAAATAAATGTTTTCGCTGATACTTTTATCATTGCCGGTAATAAAATAAATTCGTGATCTGTTCCGTATCTCAGTCTATCATGGTTGCTGCTTTATCCGGTTATATGAATCGGCTGTTTTCATTGGATATCGTTTTTCTATAAACCAGTCACTGTTGCCGTTACTCTTGTTTTTAGCTCTACTGGCCAAAGGCCAGGGGAGCTTATGGGATTACTTTTCGTCCATCTGTCTGTCTGTCTGTCCGTCTGTTAGTAATTTTATAAAATCTACATCTCCTCTGAAACTGCTTGAAGGATTTTGATGAAACATCACAATGTTACTTGGGCGGGCCCCTCTTGGATTTATATTTTTCATTGCCACCAGTCATCCAAGATGGCCGCTATGGCTAAACTACGTCAAATTTAAGGAATTTTCAAACGACATCTCCGAAACTACTTCTTATTCCATTATTGTGAAATACCATAAACATGTTCCTTGGGTTGGCCTCTATCAAGTTTGTGTTTTTTGTTATAGTCGAATAATCAAACTGGCCGCCACGGCGACTCAAAGTTTACAGAGTTATATAGGAAAAGGCTAAAAATGACATCTATGAAACTGCTTGAAGGATTTTGATGAAACTTCATTACAATGTTCTTTAGAATAGTCCCCCTCAGATTTGTGTTTTTCGCAGCCGCCAGTCATCCAAGATGGCCACCATGGCTAAAATTAGGTCAGATTTAAGGACATTTTAAACGACATCTCCGAAACCACTTATTCCATTCTTGTGAAATATCATATGCATGTTACTTGGGTTGGCCTCTATCAAGTTTGTGTTTTTCTTTATCGTCGAATAATCTAAATGGCCAACACGGCCACCCAAAGTTTACATAGTTATATAGTAAAAGGTTAAAAATGACATATTTTCTGAAACCGCTAAAAGGATTTTGATGAAACTTCATTACAATCATCTTTAGGATAGTCCCCCTCAGAATTATGTTTTTTGTGGCTGCCAGTTGTCCAAGATGACCATCATGTCTAAAATTAGGTCAAGTTTAAGGAAATTTCAAACATCTCCAAAACCACGTATTTCATTCTTGTGAAATATCATGAACATGTTCCTTGGGTTAGCCTCTATCAAGTTTGTGTTTTTTCTTTATCGTCGAAGAATCAAAATGGCCGCCACAGCGACCCAAAATTTACATAGCGTTATATAGGAAAACGTTAAAAAAGACATATTCTCTGAAGGATTTTGATAAAACCTAATCGCAATTATCTTTGGGTTAGTTCCCCTCAGATTTGTGTTTTTGGGGCCTCCAGTCATCCATGATGGCCAACATGGCTAAACTTAGGTCAGATTTAAGGACATTTATCAAACGACATTACTACTTATTCCATTCTAGTTAATTCCTGTTGTTGGCCTCTATCAAGTGTGTGTTTTTCGTTGTCTACAAATATTCAAAATGGCTGCCACAATAACCTAAAGTTTACATGAGTTATATATAGGAAACATGTTTCTTGGGTTGGCCACTATCATGTTTATGAATCACATCATACCAGAAGAGCGTCTACAGGCCCACTTGGGCCTCTTGTTTTTCTCTTATCAAAATGCACATGGCCACCACCCTGGCAAATGTTTGTTTAACCAGAAGTGGTTAGCGAGTTACAAGTGGTTGAGTGAAGTCGGGGGAGACAAGCACAAAGCGTACTGCGAATGTTGTCGCAAGTCGATAGATTTAGGTCAAATGGGGGTGAAAACGCAATTAAATCTCGAGCTAAAAGCGAAAGACGCGCAATTAACTAGAAAACTTTCGAGTTCCCAACTTTAGGTAATTTATTCATGAAAAAAGAGTCTATGGAGCAGATGTAGTGGAAATGAAAAGTGGCGACGTTCTGACATTTAATGACCTGGCCCCACCACAAATAGCAGGACGGTCCATCTACCCACAGTATCGCTGGATTTTTGCAGAAAAATTATGTTTTAAAAGCAGAAATACAATTAGTAAAATCAGTGAACATTGGCAAATACAAACGATGAAAGAATCATAAAAATCAGTGAACATTGACAAATACAAACGATGAAAGAATCATAAAAATCAGTGAACATTGGCAAATACAAACAATGAAAGAATCTTAAAAATCAGTGAACATTGACAAATACAAACGATGAAAGAATCATAAAAATCAGTGAACATTGACAAATACAAACAATGAAAGAATCATAAAATCAGTGAACATTGACAAATACAAACGATGAAAGAATCATAAAAATCAGTGGACATTGACAAATACAAACAATGAAAGAATCATAAAAATCAGTGAACATTGACAAATACAAACGATGAAAGAATCATAAAAATCGGTGAACATTGACAAGTACAAACAATGAGGAACAATCAGAAAACTCTGAACAGATACAGTAGAACATAAAATTGATAAAAGTAAGATTGACATTATGTGTTAAACCGAGTCTTAAAAATGGGTTATTAGGGCCTTAAAAGTCCTTAAGAAGTCGTTAAATTTCATAATGGTAATTCTGTATGAACCATGAATTCTACAAGATTTAGTGTCCGTTAGGCATTCTGAACATTTCTTAGCCCTGGGCGGGGGCAGGACTACATTTACCTCACATCTGTCGGTCAGTCCGATTCCTGCAAAACCTGAACCCTATGGGAGGCTGAAACCCATGATGGCAGGCATTATCATACATTAAAAGCATGAGCATACGATTCAGATGCATAGACCTATGATGGCAGGCAATGGGCATTTAGATGCATAAGCCTAAGATTGCAGGCTTTCGGATGCTGAAAGAATGAACCTGCAATGGCAGGCATTGGTCATAAAAGGTGTAAGCCTACAACGACGGGCAATGGGAAGGAGATGCATCTATAGGCTTGTGATGGAAGGCAGGCTTTAGATGTTGAAAGCATGAATCGGATGGCAGGCAATGAGCATTAGACACATTACCATGGCGAGCTTTCAGCATGGGATGTAACAGCCTATGATGGTATTCAGCAGACGTTAATTGTGAGCCTACGATGCAGGCAAGTGGCATAAGCCTAAGATGGCAGAGTCAGAGAATATTAAATGCATGAGCCTGCGATGGCAGGCAACACCATCGCATGCAACATGCATTTAGATACATAGGCCTACGATAGTAGGTTTTGGACATGGGATGTTGCAGCCATTGGTGGCAGACAGCAGGCATTATTTTTGAGCCTACAATGCAGGCAAGTGGCGTAAGCCTATACTTACGGGCAGAAAACATTCAATGCACGAGTCTACAATGGCAGGCATCAAGCACTGGGACTAAACCTACGATGGCAAACAGCAGACATTCGCTACAAATGCATGCAGTGACATCCACATAGACTAGATGCATGAGTCGGTAATGGCAAGAACATATGAACTAGAGCATGTAACAACAAATTCAATGCAAGAAATATAAAACATATAAGCATTATCTGTAAGTATCGAATTGATGTTAAAAAAAGTCTTATAAACATGTTATATGAGTACATGTTGGGAATCGGACTGAAAAATTACTATCAAATCAAAACCAATCGATTACCTTTTGGCTGTTAGTCATCCTCTGTAGCAATTGCTAACCGATTGTAGAGTGAGATGTAACATAGCTAAAGATGTGTAACATAGCTAAATGATGTGCCTAATTCTATAGTAGAAAGTAGATTGTAGAACTACATGTAATATAGCTAAAGATGTGCCTAATTCTATAGTAGAAAGTAGATTGAAGAATTACATGTAATATAGCTAAAGATGTGCCTAATTCTATAGTAGAAAGTAGATTGAAGAATTAGATATAACATAGCTTAAAGATGTGACTAATTCTATAGTAGAAAGTAGATTGAAGAATTACATGTAACGTAGCTAAAGATGTGTAACGTAGCTAAAAGATGTGCCTAATTCTATAGTAGAAAGTAGATTGAAGAATTACATGTAATATAGCTAAAGATGTGCCTAATTCTATAGTAGAAAGTAGATTGAAGAATTAGATATAACATAGCTTAAAGATGTGCTTAATTCTATAGTAGAAAGTAGATTATAAAATTAGTTGTAACAGCTGAAGATGAGTGAAATGTGCCTGGTAACCATATAAGCCATTAGCTGAACTCCTTGAGTTTGACCAAATACTGGCGGACAGGGCTGTTATTGTTTGTATATGCTTCAGAGAAAGAAATAGAATCAGACAATGAAAGCAATTTATCAGTGAAAACGTGCTATTATATTAATTTTATGCTCATATAAACAACCAAATGATTACAATGACAATCTTTACCTCGAAAGATGCATGTTTGTGGCTAGGTATTACTAGCTAGGTCTTCTACTTTGCATCAGATTTTCTACAAAGTTTACAAATTATAACGGCTATGTCAAGATTGCTTTTGACTCGAGGCATATCTTTCATGTGGTTCCCGTGTGCCCCCCCGTTTGGTCACGGGGCAAAGAATAGGGCCACTGCAGATCCCTTTGGAGGGTAGGCAGAGGGGTAGAATCTCCCCAAATTCATGTTCATTTTATCATTTTTTGTTCATGCTCATTAAAGGTCTTCACCATGACCCCTGCATTGTTTGAGGTGCCAGCTCGCTCATATCACTAGAGCAGTGGCAGAAAAACTATAACGTGGCTCCAGCGTAAATGGAGTGTCTACAGTAGAATTTGCAGCAACTCTGCAGTTCAGGGTGAGAAGGTTCTAGGCCCGTTCTCCATATTTTATCTCGATGTACATGGCTAGGAATCTTTATGTGAGGAAGCTATCCAGCTGGCTTGCGGAACGTCGGTGGTTCTACCCAGGTGCCCGCCTGTGCACGAAAATTGCCCGGAGGGGCACCTGGGGTCTTCCTCCACCAGTGAAATCTGGAAAGTCTCCATATGACCTTAGCTGTTGGTGCGACTATAAAATCCAATTCAATCGATGTACATGGAGGATAAGCCTGGCATGTTAATTCCTGTTAGGCACCATATAACCTTTTATGTGTTGGTGCACCTTAAAACCCCAATTCAATTCAGTTTTCGATTCTGCAAATATACATGTAACAGCTACATACAATACAAAGCTATAGATTAACGACAAATAGACATGTAACAGCTACATACAATACAAAGCTATAGATTAACGACAAATAGACATGTAACAGCTACATACAATACAAAGCTATAGATTAACGACAAATAGACATGTAACAGCTACATACAATACAAAGCTATAGATTAACGACAAATAGACATGTAACAGCTACATACAATACAAAGCTGTTGATTAACGACAAATAGACATGTAACAGCTACATACAATACAAAGCTATAGATTAACGACAAATAGACATGTAACAGCTACATACAATACAAAGCTGTAGATTAACGACAAATAGACATGTAACAGCTACATACAATACAAAGCTGTAGATTAACGACAAATAGACATGTAACAGCTACATACAATACAAAGCTGTAGATTAACGACAAATAGACATGTAACAGCTACATACAATACAAAGCTGTAGATTAACGACAAATAGACATGTAACAGCTACATACATTACAAAGCTGTAGATTAACGACAAATAGACATGTAACAGCTACATACAATACAAAGCTGTAGATTAACGACAAATAGACATGTAACAGCTACATACAATACAAAGCTGTAGATTAACGACAAATAGACATGTAACAGCTACATACAATACAAAGCTGTAGATTAACGACAAATAGACATGTAACAGCTACATACAATACAAAGCTGTAGATTAACGACAAATAGACATGTAACAGCTACATACAATACAAAGCTGTAGATTAACGACAAATAGACATGTAACAGCTACATACAATACAAAGCTGTAGATTAACGACAAATAGACATGTAACAGCTACATACAATACAAAGCTGTAGATTAACGACAAATAGACATGTAACAGCTACATACAATACAAAGCTGACATTTACCTCTCATTACTCAGTCAACTGTAGGTTAATTGTGGTGCTCACTTGTTTCTACTGCGATTTTCTTTTATCAAAATCCTTGCTACTTTAGCACCAAATTAGCTAGAAATTACTCCTAGCATTCTTACAAATGTAGATGGAGCTCTCATAGACAAGAGCATGCCTACTGTTTGTTAATGAAAATGTCCTGGAACATTTCTTATGAATGACAATACTTATTCTGTTGTCATCACCGTCCCACAGGCTGCCCTGCCCTGCCCTGGTCTGCCCTGCCCTGCCCCTGGCCTGCCCTGCCCTGTCCTGTCCTGCCCCTTTCTTACCTGACCTTCTCTGCTCTGCTGTGCTCAGCCTTGACCTACTCTATATTACTATACCTCCTATCATTAACAAACAGTATTAGTCACCTTAAAAAATGAACCAACATATATAATTATAGCTAACACTGTTAGGCTATGAATAATATTTAGATAATTTGCTGCTATTTGTTAACGAAAATGGCAGTAGAAACAAGTGAAACAAGGATTTTGATGAAAGAAAATGGCAACAAGGGAGCTAACACAACAATTAACATAGAATTGACTTGAGTAAATGAGCAGTAAATGTCCAGGTGATGGTCAGTTGTTGTTAATCTATAGCTGCATTGTATGTAGCAGTATAGAGAGAGCTTCCATGGCCAAGCTGTTACATGTATATGACAGCTCAATCTACTCTTTTAAGAACATAAACAAAGGACAGAGCATTTCCAATATATCCAATTTAATTGTTATATGGGTAAGCTAACAAATACTGAAACATGTGGACGATAAAAACATGTTTGTGTGCTTAAAAAAAGAAGAAAAATCTTTTTTAAAATGCTACCTGACCTGAGGCATTACTTCATTTTAGAGAACCTCCACCATATCAATGTTGTTACAAAAAAAATATGACGAAAATACATATACAAAGTCCTCATGGATTGTAAAGATACCTAATAAACTTGAAAACATTGTGTAGGATAGTGTCATTTACTTCACATAATAATATACAGCGTGTTCCAATGTTTTTGAACGGTTTAACTTTTGTATTTCTGCTCACTTTATTGTGTTTCGGTGGAAAAACTCGTAATTTCCATGAATGTTTGAAAAAATGACAACCATTTAGACAAAACAATGTTCAGGCGAGTGTTCGAAAATGTATGAACCACATCTTACAATATGCCACATTTCTGGGATATGTAAATAAGAACAAGCAAATAACAATTTTCTTACCTATGGTGTAAATTTACACCTCACTGAGGCACAATTCCACCACAATATGTTGTTACTTCCACCACATCAACAGGTAACATATATGAACATGGTGAATAGCATAGCCCAGAGACAATAACATAGCTTAAGAGATAATGTTAGCTCAAATCAGAAATAAGAGTAGCTAGAGACAATAACGCAGCCCAGAGATAATGTTTGCTCATCCAATAGATACCAATAGAGTAGCCGGAGACAATAACATAGCCCAGAGATAACAGTAGTGTAGCCAGAGACAATAACACAGCCCAGAGATAACGGTAGAGTAGCCAGAGATAATAACACAGCCCAGAGATAATGTTAGCTCAGCTCGGAGATAACAGTAGAGTAGCCAGAGATCAGGGGTCACGCGATTAGACGAAGTCGCTAAAAACTTTGCTTTAATTTGGTCGACCTCGCTTTTTTATTCATGTGGGGCGAAGTTTGAGTCGCCATCATTTTCGGCTAATTCGGGTCAATTTCGTCAATTTCAAATGTGATAAACCTCATAATAAACAAAAGCCTCAAAAATACACAATCAGCACGTGTATCAGACGTACCTTATGGCGTGGCGCAGTTGGTATCGCGGCGGATTTGTAACCGGAGGCCCCGGGTTCAATCCTCCGTGGTGCCACTGAGTTCCGTCGGTGTGTTCTTGGGCAAGACACTTAGCCTTAGCCTTGTCCGTCCGATGGGGACGTAAACCGGGCGGTCCCGTGTATCGGTCTATCCTCTGAGCACGTTAAAGAACCATAGGAATCTATTCGATAATAAGAGTAGGGCAGGTTCCCGGATTCCTATGTATCCTTCCCCTCTCTCTGGGGCGGCTCTAAATAACCTTTACTGTGTTGATGAGCCGTTAAACAACATTCAATTCATTTATTTAATCCCATTACCATTAAATAACAACCCGACTCTTAACTAATCAGGGCAATAGCCTAATTATCGATCTTTATCGACTGGCAAGATGTAGATATGAATAATAACCGCCATGTTTGCTCGATCATGTGATTAGATCATGTGGGGAATCATGTGCGCATTCTATTTAAGTAAACCAATCAAAGCTGTCGTATTATTTTGTTCGGTGAATAATTAAAAATCGTACTACAAAATACTGCGCAAGGGCGGGGTTATGATTATGATTGACAACGAGGTACATTGAAAAAAGAAATTTAAAAGACGGTGTATATAAATTATATGATTGACATCGGCACAGTTGTAAAGAATCTTTAATAAGCAAAACTGCGAACTTTTTGTATTACTGACGGCTAATTATGAAATAAAGAAATGTGTTTGATATAAAGCGAGTTTGTTTGTGATTGTTTTATTGACGAGAGAAATCATCGCAAATGTATTGTATCCTACCATCAATAACGTATCTATGTTTATGGATTAGTTAATGATTTTGTTTTTTGTTACTCAGTGCGGGTATGAATGAGGATGTACCCCCCCCCGAGTACTGAATACTCCTTATTTTAGAGACCGAGTACTGAATACTATTTAGCTCTGGACAAACATTCTAAGTATAAATTTACAAAGGGAAAGAACTCTTATTTGAATGATGACCTAAAACACCTAGCTAGATGAATGTAGGTCCGATTATCAAAATTAGACCTTTATTTACATTTTATGATTTTTAGCTCTACTGATCAGAGATCAGCAGAGCTTATGCCGTGGTGCGGCGTCCGTCGTCCGTCCGTCCGTCTGTCCGTCTGTCTGTCCGTAAACTTTTATTTGTAGCGACTTCACAGCTGAAACTACTGGATGGATATTCATGAAACTTTACAGAAATGTTGCCCATAAAGTCTAGTTGATCCTAGCAAAAATTCATGTTGATGTGAAATCCAAGATGGCCGCCAAAGCTAAAAATAGAGTTTTAAAATACAAGTTTGTAGCGACTTCTTCTTGAAAACTATAAGTGATATTGATATGGGACTTTTTCTAAAATGATCAGCATGACATGATGTTGATCCTAGTCAAAAATCGTTTTGATTCAACGTTAAACATGGCTGCCAGCGGCCATCTTTGTTTACATAGAGTTATATAGTAAAAACTTGTAGCGACTACTTCTCTGAAACTACTTGGCGGATTGTCATGAAACTTTACAGGAATGTTGCTCTTGATGTCTAATTGATCCTAGAAAAATTTCAGGTCGGCCGGAAATTCAAGATGGCCGTCACAGCTAAAAATAGATTTTTAAAAAATAAGTTTGTAGCGACTACTTCTTGAAAACTATAAGTGATATTGATATGGGACTTTTTCTAAAATGATCAGCATTACATGATGTTGATCCTAGTCAAAAATCTTTTTGATTCAACGTTAAACATGGCTGCCAGCGGCCATCTTTGTTTACATAGAGTTATATTGTAAAAACTTGTAGCGACTACTCCTCTGAAACTACTTGGCGGATTGTCATGAAACTTTACAGGAATGTTGCTCTTGATGTCTAATTGATCCTATCAAAATTTCAGGTCGGCCGGAAATTCAAGATGGCCGTCACAGCTAAAAATAGATTTTTAAAAAATAAGTTTGTAGCGACTACTTCTTGAAAACTATAAGTGATATTGATATGGGACTTTTTCTAAAATGATCAGCATGACATGATGTAGATGCTTGTGGTAAATTATTTTGATTCGACGTTAAACATGGCTGCCAGTGGCCATCTTTGGTTACATAGAGTTATATAGTAAAAACTTGTAGCGACTACTCCTCTGAAACTACTTGACGGATGTTCATGAAACTTCACAGGAATGTTGCTCTTGATGTCTAGTTGATCCTAGAAAAATTTCAGGTCGGCCGGAAATTCAAGATGGCCGCCACAGCTAAAAATAGATTTAAAATAAATAAATTTGTAGCGACTACTTCTTCAAAACAATAAGAGATATTGATATGGGACTTTCTAAAATTATCAGTATGACATGATGTTGGTCCTTGTCGAAAATCGTTTTGATTTGACCTTAAACATGGCTGCTTTGTTTACATAGAGTTATATAATGAAAACTTGTAGCGACTACTTCTTTGAAACTACCTGACGGATTTTCATGAAACTTTACAGGAATGTTGCTCTTAATGTCTTATTGATCTTAGCAAAATTTCAGGTCGGCCTGAAATTCAAGATGGCCGCCACGGTTAAAAATAGATTTTCAAAAAACAAGTCTGTAGCGACTACTTCCTGAAATCAAAATCAATCAGTAGAGCTTCAAGGTCATTGACCTCTTGTTTTATACATATTATGAGTACTAAATAGTGTGTTGTGCGAGTACTGCGTACCAGGCTCGTGCGTACTGAATACCGCCTAAAACACCCTGAATACTGCGTACCAAAAGGGGGGTTTCAGCCTCATGAATGAAAACTAAGTTTGGCGGTAATTATCGAATAATTAGTATTTTTCAATAAAAATGAAATGAAGACCAGAATAATATTGCATTCGATCAACATTTCTCTGTCAAGTTGGTTAGGGTTGAAAATGCATCTAAATCTCACTCCGGTCAAAGACGTAAAGCTGCTGAATGTCTGCCGGACAACACAAAGATAATGTTAGCTCAACCCAGAGATAATCTTCGCTCAACCCAGAGATAATGTTAGAACAATCCAGAGATAAGGAAAGCACAGCCCAGAGATAATGTTAACTCGTCCCAGAGATAAGGAAAGCTCATCCCAGAGATAGTTAGCTCAACCCAGAGATAAGGAAAGCACAGCCAAGTATATTAGTTATAGTCAAGTTTATCAATGAATGCTCACCCCACCCCACCCACCCTGACCCCCACCACCCACAACTCTCAATTCAGAAAAGTTTTGAAAATGTATGCATTTTACACTAAAAATAAACTTACATGCCACCTTAAATGAATGAATACAAGGAGAAAATGCGCAGGTGTAAACAAAATTAAAGTATGCTGAAAACAATTTTTTTTCTTAACCCTTTTTTTTTTCTTAATTACACTCCCCCAACCTCAAACGCTGTATTAGCTCTGTGCTGTCAGGATTATTTACAGGGCAGGAAACACCTCTGGCATGCATGGAATATGGCTGTAAGTCAAGGGAAGTCCCTGGCGTGGATGCGATATGCCCGTAAACTTGCCTTATCAGTCCTGCCTTTTATTTAATCAGACACTCATCTTTTGGTTAGTATACCTTTTCAAGACAAATTAACCAATAAAAAGTTTTTGGCCCATTTAAACATTTTTTACAGCTGCGCTGACTCGTTTTCTTACATTTTCGAGGATATTACTTTTTTTTTTTACCCATTTTAATAATGAAGGAGCTCTCCTTTTTTTTTTTTTACCATTACTCAAATGAATCGTTAAGAATTGACAGTTTTATTATTGAATATTGACCTTAGAGAAGTCAAGTCAATCAAAATCCAGTTTAATCAATCAAATCAGTATGTTTCCTCCAACAAACGTTGGCAACTTGATTATATGCTGAAAGGAAATAGAAACGCAACTCAGGAATTTCCGCTATATATTGTATAAACTGCACACCTAATTCCACAAACTATTCCAAAGAAATCCCAAGATGTTTTGTAAATCAAAAAGTTGCAGTTAGTTAGAGAAAGGAAACAACTGTGATGTTGTAGACGCATTAATTACAGTACACTTTGTAGCAAGTAATTCATAAATATTTAAGTTTCTCTTTGCAAAATGTTGCATCCTAAGTTTGCTCACATGCTTGATCCAACTAACTTAAACCAGACAAGTTTATACTTTTTACGTTCAACTTTTGCGTTTAGGTCACTTTTTCACAAACTATGCACTAGACCTTTCAAACTTTGCTTATAGTTATATCTTTGGTGGTACATTGCAACTTGACAAAGCAAATGACCTTGACCCTCCAAGAAGAGAGCAGATAACTTAATAATTGTTCCCTTACAACTTTTACATTTAGGTCACTTTTGCACTAGACCTTTCAAACTGATTATAGTTGTATCTTGGGTGGTACATCGCAACGTGACAAAGCAAATGTGGATGTGACCTTGACCCGCCAAGTGAGGAGCAGATAATAATCTTTACTTTCAACATTTGCGTTCAGGTCACTTTCTCACAAACATTGTGCATTAGACCATTCAAACTTCACTTATAGTTGTTTCTTGGGTAGTACATCACAATGTGTCAAAAAGCAAATGTGGATGTGACCTTCACTCTCCAAGCAAAGGGCCGATAACTTTAATTTTTACATTTAAATCGCTTCCTCATGAACTATAATTATGCACTAGATGCTTTAAACCTAGATTATAGCTTAATCTTTGGAAGACAAAACATTCTATTTTGACATAGTTGTGTCTTGGATAGTGCATCCTTTTGAATGCATTCATTTTATCTATGACCTTGACCTACTTTTTGGAGCTGATGATTTTGTTTTTAAACAAAAGCACTTAAATGTCATCTCAGAAAAATATAAACTCTGTTGGTTTTAGTTATTAAAATGTTTACAAACTTCCATTTAAGCAATATTTATCTTTTATTTTTAAGTCCCGCCCCCGTTAGGCAAGACATGTGAAAATTCTTTATAATATTTATTCTCAATTTAAGGCAGAAAATCTTGAATTATCCCACTTTTCCTTAAGTACCATTCCCAAAAGGGTGAAAAATATTGCAGATGTACTTATTAAATAAACACTTAATTATTGATGTGCTACTTAATTATTGATGTGCTATCATTTTAGGTAATTATATGCGAGAATTGTATAACCGATACATGCTCACCATGTTATAATTATTTCAACTAAATCAAGCACTAATTGGTTGAAAGGTGGAGCGGAGCAATCATGTTGATTAACTTAATACTGTGGAAAACGACACAAACAAATGTCAACAAACTAAAATCTAGTATTTGTTTTTAGAGGTCAGTTGAAGGCGACAATAAGGGGTGCTGAGCTATCACGTTGAGTGACTTGATACAGTGAAAAACAACCACAAAAATGTTGACAAACCCATCTAGTATTTGTTTTTAGAGGTCAGTTATAGCCACTGAGTGGGCATGAGCAGAGACGTGTCAAGCAAGGATTATCCAAGATTAACCTCTGTGGATGTCAGTTGTGTAGTAAATTTTATGCGTCCATATGTATTCCTTACTGATTTTTTTTTTGTTGACCCAGCTTCCAACATTTCGGTCCAAAACTGATAAAACCATCAATTTCCCAACCTGATCGATCCAATTTTTCACAGAAGCATTAATGTGTTGTGTTCTGTAAGGCAATAAACAAGTGCCTTCTGCCAAAACTAACCTTAAATCTTGTTCTGACTACTTCCCCGAAACTTCTATGAAATTAAGGCGGGACCATGTAATGGTCTAAATAGATTTTGGTATGGTGTTCTAGTTGATTGACCTTTACCTAAAGTTAAAATCAGGGCACTTCAATGCCTTTCAAAAAACGTAACCTTATGGGAATACAGTTTAGTAGATGCCTTTCACCTGAGTTAGGATGTTGCTGTTATGGGAGACATGCGTTTTCTTAAAATTAGTTGATATAAAACTAAATACTTATCTTTTGTCCACATCAATACAGATCCAACACAATTTGAAATATTCGGGCCCAAGCTGACGGATGGCTAAAACAAAAACATGATCAAATGAGTTGTAGATCAATGAAATTAGTTTTATTCTTTTTAGAATTTTTAGCTCGACTTGCCGAAGACCAGCGGAGCTTATGGGATGGCAAGTTGTCAGTCGCCTGTCGTTGTCTGTCGTTTGTTAACTTTTGCCTTGTGAGCACGATAGGGCCTTCATTATTAATCGGATCTTTATCAAATTTTTCCAAGGTCTTTATATCAATGAAACCTTGGACAAGTTCGAAAAACAGCCAGCTCAGATTAGTTTCAATGGAGTTTTGGCCCTTTATTTTCTGGAAAATGTCATTCTGTCTTGTGAAGACCCCAGCAACTTCATTTATTGTTTAATCTTTACCAGACTTTGTCAATGTCTTTGTATCAATGAAAGCAATGAAAGCTTGGACAATTTTGAAAACCAGCCAGATTGAAAAAGTAACACCGGAATGATGGCCCTTGTTTTTCTGGAAAAAACAACATATTCTGCCTTGTGAGCATATGTGCATCTCACTCTCTCCCTTACCAGCGGGTAGTATGATTGAAAAAGGTATATATGATAGCGTCTTCATGGCCGAGGTTTTAATGACGTGCGTCTTCTTGCCTCTCAATGCTGCGGGTTCAAATCCCACTTGTAGCTGGTGAGGAAGTGTCGATTCTTACGGATGGCAGGTGTACAGTACTGGTTTTACCCAGGAAAAGTGGGTGGTCTGTCTCCACCACAAACAAATCAAAGGTCATAAACAACCTTACATGTGTAGAAAATGACAAAACACCATACATACAAACAGACAGACAAACAGACAGGTATATATGGAATAAAATAAAAGCACACCCAAACATTAACACTTTGCTTTTTCCATTGTTCTTGTTCAGCATGCACAAAGACTGGTTAAGAAAATGTCAACAGAGTGAAAGTACATTTTACATACTGTACAGTGCCCCAGATAATTTCCCTGACATGCGTACCAGTATGATACGCAAGCAATTTCCTTTTCACTCTAACATTTTAATTTTCGAGTGTATTGACAAAGTGTTCAAATGATTGATGGATTGATGTTTTCGTGCGTATTCCAATATTTACAACTTCCGGCGTTTAAAAGAGAATGCTATATAGTTGAATATGTACCCTATACCAGTCTATACTATTGTGTAGTCGTCTGGGCGCTTTCTTGTTTACTGTCAAAAGCGTTTGCGTTGTGCAGACGATTAAAATGTCGAAACGAGAACGAGAACGTAAATCGAAAAGCGAGTTACCGTTAAGAAACACTTCTGAAATTAACACATGTGATTAGTGTTTCTATAGAAATTAATCCGTAATAATGATTAATCATTGACAAAACACTGCCATGAATAAAAAGTCAATAGAGCTCACATAAAGACGGGTAAGTTACCTTGCTTGTTTTACATTTGATCCCCAAATCACCCTATTATTTTTTAAAATTTTAATTTCATGAGTGAAATATCCAATAGGTCCAAAAGTTATCTGGTTTTTGATTTATGTTCATGAAACTTCATCTTACCCCAGGGAATGTTATTACACATGTCCAATAACTGGCTTTCATTTCAGATGCCCCTTTTCATAACATGCATCCTAACCAAGCTCATAACTGCCCATAACTTTAAAAGTGTTTCACCAATGTTCATGAAACTTCACACACACCTTTATCTTTCTCCAGGGATTGTTGTTAGACTTCACAGTAATTTTTGGGGGCACTTGTCCTGTCAGGTGGACTGTATTTGAAATCAACTTGTCCAAAATTTTACTAACTTGCCCATCACTTCGAAGTTACTATAATTTGCTATATTTTCTGTGCTAGATAAATTGTTTAATGAAAACTAGCTTTCGGATCAGTTGTAGCTTTTTTCAGGCTGTTTAGGAACAGCAACCGTCATAATTTTACAGTTTTTAGCTCGACTGATCAGAGATCAGCAGAGCTTATGCCGTGGTGCGGCGTCCGTCGTCTGTCCGTAAACATTTATTTGTAGCGACAACTCCTCTGAAACTACTGGATGGATATTCATGAAACTTTACAGAAATGTTGCCCATAAAGTCTAGTTGATCCTAGCAAAAATTCATGTTGATGTGAAATCCAAGATGGCCGACAAAGCTAAAAATAGAGTTTTAAAATACAAGTTTGTAGCGACTACTTCTTGAAAACTATAAGTGATATTGATATGGGACTTTTTCTAAAATGATCAGCATGACATGATGTTGATCATTGTCGAAAATTATTTTGATTCGACTTTAAATATGGCTGCCAGTGGCCATCTTTGGTTACATAGAGTTATATAGTAAAAACTTGTAGCGACTACTCCTCTGAAACTACTTGATCGATTTTCATGAAACTTCACAGGAATGTTGCTCTTAATGTCTAATTGATCCTAGCAAAATTTCAGGTCGGCCGGAAATTCAAGATGGCCGCCACGGTTAAAAATAGATTTTCAAAAAACAAGTCTGTAGCGACTACTTCCTGAAATCAAAATCAATCAGTAGAGCTTCAAGGTCATTGACCTCTTGTTTATAGATCCCAAATTCAAAACGTGATCGTTGAGACATTATGTTAAAACAATTCTATTAATATGTTGTTCTGAGTAAAGGGGCCCTTTAATTTGTATTGTAAAATACCGATTAAAATATTGCTAGACTGCACCTTCTCCCTTCACAGTTTGCACTCGCTGAACAAGTGAATTTACTGATGATCCAGGGTTTTCATTATGAATTGCCGATACTTGCGCATTTTTCCTTTCAATCACCGACAGCGTTTACAAACTCCTCCTATGAGCAAATGCAACGCATCTCAGTGTCCACACGAAATCGGTGATTTATATCCTAAAACTAGGTCAAATTTAAATAAATTTCAAACGACATCTCCTCCAAAACCACTTATTCCATTGTTGTGAAATATCACATACATGTTCCATGGGTTAACCTCTATCAAGTTTGTGTTTTTCGTTATCGTCAAATGATCATTTAAAATGGCCACCATGGCGACCGAAATTTTACATAGAGTTAAATAGGAAAAGGTTTAAAATTACATCTTCTCTGAAACCGCCTGAAAGATTTTGATGAAACTTAAGCACAACAATATTTGGGAAAGTCCCTCTCAGATTTGTGTTTTTCACGGCCGCCAGTCATCCAAGATGGCCACCATGGCTAAAACTAGGTCAAATTTAAGGAAAATTCAAATGAAATCTTCTCCGAAACCACTTATTCCATTCTTGTGAAATATCATATACACAGTCCTTGGGTTAGCCTCTATCAAGTTTGTGTTTTTCGTTATCGTCAAATAATCAAAATGGCCGCCACGGAGACCCAAAGTTTACATAGAGTTATGTAGGAAAAGGTTAAAAATTACATCTTCTCTGAAACCGCTTGAAGGATTTTGATGAAATTTAAATCACAATGATCTTTGGGATAGTCCCTCTCAGATTTATGTTTTTTGCGGCTGCCAGTCATCCAAGATGGGCGCCATGGCTAAAACTAGGTTAAATTTAAGGGCATTTCAAACAATATCTCCTCCAAAACCACTTATTCCATTCTTGTGAAATATCATATACATGTTCCTTGGGTTAGCCTCTATAAAGTTTGTGTTTTTCGTAATCGTCGAATAATCAAAATGGCCGCCACAGCGACCCAAAGTTTACATAGAGTTATATAGGAAAACGTTAAAAAGGACATCATCTCTGAAACTGCTTAAAGGATTTTGATGAAACTTAATCACAATGATCTTTGGCTTAGTCTCCCTCAGATTTGCGTTTTTGGGGCCTCCAGTCACCCATGATGGCCACCATGGCTAAACTTAGGTCAAATTTAAGGACATTTATCAAACACCATATTACCACTTGGTCCATTCTAGTTAAATATCATATGCATGTTCCTGTTGTTGGCCTCTATCAAGTTAGTGTTTTTTGTTGTCGTCAAATATTCAAAATGGTCGCCACGATAACCCAAAGTTTACATAAGAGTTATATATAGGAAACATGTTTGTGGGTTGGCCTCTATCACGTTTATGTTTTTAGCTCTACTGATCAGAGATCAGCAGAGCTTATGCCGTGGTGCGGCGTCCGTCGTCCGTCTGTCCGTCTGTCCGTAAACTTTTATTTGTAGCGACAACTCCTCTGAAACTACTGGATGGATATTCATGAAACTTTACAGAAATGTTGCCCATAAAGTCTAGTTGATCCTAGCAAAAATTCATGTTGATGTGAAATCCAAGATGGCCGCCAAAGCTAAAAATAGAGTTTTAAAATACAAGTTTGTAGCGACTACTTCTTGAAAACTATAAGTGATATTGATATGGGACTTTTTCTGAAATGATCAGCATGACATGATGTTGATCCTTGTGGAAAATTATTTTGATTCGACGTTAAACATGCCTGCCAGTGGCCATCTTTGGTTACATAGAGTTATATAGTAAAAACTTGTAGCGACTACTCCTCTGAAACTACTTGATGGATGTTCATGAAACTTCACAGGAATGTTGCTCTTGATGTCTAGTTGATCCTAGAAAAATTTCAGGTCGGCCAGAAATTCAAGATGGCCGCCACAGCTAAAATAAATAAGTTTGCAGCGACTACTTCTTCAAAACTATAAGAGATATTGATATGGGACTTTTTCTAAAATGATCAGTATGACATGATGTTGGTCCTTGTCGAAAATCGTTTTGATTTGACGTTAAACATGGCTACCAGCGGCCATCTTTGTTTACATAGAATTATATAATGAAAACTTGTAGCGACTACTCCTCTGAAACTACTTGACGGATTTTCATGAAACTTCACAGGAATGTTGCTCTTAATGTCTAATTGATCATAGCAAAATTTCAGGTCGGCCGGAAATTCAAGATGACTGCCACGGTTAAAAATAGATTTTCAAAAAGCAAGTCTTTAGCGACTACTTCCTGAAATCAAAATCAATCAGTAGAGCTTCAAGGTCATTGACCTCTTGTTTAATCACATCATACAAGTAGCGCATCTACAGGCCCTCTTGGGCCTCTTGTTTGATTACTTGTCCAGACTTTTGGGCATAATTTATGGTCATACGCCCGTTAGTGGAAAGGCTGTATAATAACAATAATTAGCATCTACATTTGGCAGGAAACCAGACTGCTATTGGCAGGAAACCAGACTGCTATTGGAAATTATGCGTAATCTTCACCAACCAATTTGAGTTCGTACTAGAAAAACTGTTATCACGTGAAATACAAATTTAGACAAAGAACATAGTAGTAAATTTTACGAGGAAAAAAAACTTTTGAGGCCAGATATTTTACTTGTCCGGTTGAGCATTTTGCTAAAGATGTTCATTTGCCCAAAACAACTTTTAACTTGTCCCGGGCATCGGGCAACCGACATATATGTCGAAGATTGTTGTTAAATCTGTCCAATAACTCCTGACTTTCATTTTTGCAAAGTTATGTCACTCTTCATAAAACTTGAGCCTGCAATCTAACAAAGCTTGTAGGTTGACAAAATATTGCAACTCGATACAGTTCTTTCTTATCCGATATTAAAATGCTAAAAGACATGTCCAATAACTCTGACTGTCCTTCTGCAATTATTTTCGATCAAGATCTAATACTGTGTGGTTTAATATTGTAGTTTGCTATTGCTGAAATGGATGCATTTATTCCAGCACCTCTCCAAATTTGTCAGAACCATTGAGTATGGTACTGCTGATAATCAGTTTGACTTGCATAACAGTGATCTCATATTTCATACTTCTATAGAAGGATCCCTATAAAAGCATAAAGAGTGAGGTCACTAAGAAGCAGATCAAGTTGTGTGTCAAAAGTGCCACAGTCAATTTTTGTGATAATTTTGGAATGAGAAGTGATGGAATAAGGCCAAAGCTTCAATATTAGCAAGCAAACACCCTAAACCTGACTTTTTAATTGTGTATGCCCCCACAGGGTGTAGTAATCATAGTCCGTTTGTCCGAAATCGAGTCTTAGCCATTCCTTGGAAACTACATATGGGAATCTCGTCAAACTTCACACAAATGTTTATCTCAATAAGAAGGTGTGTTGCAAGCAAGAATCATGATCGTAATTCAAAGGTCAAGGTCGCACTTGGAGGTCAAAGGTAAAAAATCTTGAAAAAAATCATGTCTCTGCCATTACTTGGAAACTATTGAAGGGAGATGCATCAAACTTCACACAAATGTTCATCGCAATGAGAAGGTGTGCGAGAATCATGTCAGTGTCTCAAAGGTCAAGGTCACAGATCATAAAAGAATTATGTCTCAGCCATTACTTGCAAACTACTGAAGGGAGTTGCGTCAAACTTCACACAAATGTTCATCACCTTGCGAAGGTGTCGCGCGCAAGAATCATATCTGAGCCTCAAAATATCAGGTCGCAGTTGGAGGACAAAGGCCATTTTTTTCATGTCGGCCATTACTCCAAAACTACTGAAGGGAATTACTTCAAACTTTACACAAATGTTCCTTCACAATGAGAAGGTGCGCACGGTGCGTCTTGTGCAAGAATCATGTCTGTGCCTCAGATGTCAAGGTTACATTAGGTAGATGGTTTGCAGTGGTTAATATGGGTGCATCAATGTCCCATGGACACACTTTTCTTGAATTACATATTTGTTTTGTTAGCTCTGCTGATCAAAGATGCGTAGGTGCGGCATCCATCTGTCTTGTCTAAACATTTTTTGTAGCAACTATCCTGAAACTACTGGATGGATTTTCATGAAACTTTACAGAAGTGTTGCCGATTATATAATTAATGTCTAGCTGATCCTTTGAAAAATGCATGTTGATGTGAAATCCAAGATGGTTGCCAAAGCTTATAAACAGCCTTCGAATTAACATCAGGCTATTGATATTTTTTTTCATCCCCAGATGGAAGGGGGATATAGTAATGCCGTCCGTACTTCAGTCCATCCGTCCCATTTCGTGTCCGCTCTAAAACTACTAATAGTCTTCGCGATGAACAGCTGGCACTACAAACACGAAACTTGGCAGGAATGTTTGTGTCTTGGTGTGGTTGTGGCAAACCTCAACTTTTCGGTAGATTCGCATAAGAAATGTGGTTGCCATGGTAACAAAACTTGTAAGAAATCACTAAAAACTGCTTGTCTTTGTGATAACCCAAGAACAGCTGGCACTACAAACTCAGAACATGTTTGTGTCATGGTCTACAAACTCGAAACTTGCAGGAATGTTTGTGCCATCGTAGGTTGAAGGGTGGGCATATATGTTTTACAAACCCCTCTTGCTTTATTATGGTATGGGGATGTCCGTTCGTCAGTCCATAAACTTTTTGCATTTTGCACTATAACTCAAATAGTATGAGACCCAAGCTCATGAAACTTCATAGGTACATTGCCATAGGTGAGAGGAGGAACTATATTGTTTTTGGGGCCAGTAGGTCAAAGATCAAGGTCACAGTGACCTTATTTGGTAATATGCTTTCTGCACAATAACTTAAAAATTGTTTTGGCCAGCATTTCAAAGGTCAAGGTCACAGTGACCATATATGAAAAGATGCATTCCGCGCAATAAAACTAATGCCTACACTCATAAAACTTCATAGATACATTGTCCTTAAAAGCATTAACCCTATTTATATTTGGGTCAGTAGGTCAGAGGTCAAGGTTACTGACCTTATATGGTATTACACATGATAACTTCAAAACTGTAGCACCTAAACTCGTGAAACTTCATAGGTTCATCGCCCTTGTTGAAAGCAGGAACCAAATTTCTTTTGGGGCCATTCAAAGGTCAAGGTCACAGTGACATGGAAATATGCATTCCGCAAAATTACTTCGAAACCACAACTACACCCCTGAAAGGAAGAATCCTATTTCATTGCGTTTAACAGGTCAATGGTCAAGGTCTCTAAGACCTTGTATGGTAATATGCATTCTGCATAACACCCCACTGACTTTGAAACCACAACACTCACACCCATAAACTTGATAGGTGCATTGCCTTTGGTCAGAGGAACCTTGTTGCTTTTGGGGTCACTATGTCAAAGGTCAAGGTCACCAGTACATTTTCCAAATAAAAACTTCAGGAGTATAACACCTACAAGCATGAAACTTTATAGGTACATTGCCTTTGGTGAGAGGAGGAACTCAATAGATTTGATGCAGTGAGTCAACGGTCAAGGTGGCCATGACCTTATATGGAAATAGGCATTACTCAAGATGAAACTATAGCACCCGCACTCGTGAAATTACACAGGTATATTGACTTTAGTGAGAGTATGAATCATTGATTTTGGTATGGTCAAAGGTCAAGGTCATCATGATGTTATATGGAAATAGGCATTTTGTGCAATGACTTCAAATCCCTAACACCTAAACTCCTGAAACATCATAGGTACATTGCCCTTGGTGAGAGGAAGAACCCTATTTCATTGCTATTGGCAGGTTAATGTCACTATGACCTTATATGGTAATATGCATTCTGCGTGATAATATCATAACACCCCAATGATGAAGCTTCATATGGAAATACATATTGTGCCAAATAACTTTGAAACCACAACACTCACTCATGAAACTTCATAGGTACATTGCCTTTGGTCACAGGAGGAACCCCGTTGCTCTTGGGGTCGCTAGGACAAAGGTCGAGGTCACCAATACATATTCCAACAGAAAAATCCAGGAGTATAATACCTACACACATGAAACTTTGTAGATACATTGCCCTTCGTGAGAGGAGGAACCCTTTTGCTTTTTTGCTTAGTGACCAAATGACAATGACCAAAATATTATACCCACACTGATTAAACTTCACAAGTGCATTGTCCTTGATGAGCAGCGGAAGCCTATTACTTTTGGTTTCAGTAGGTCATTGACCTGACAATGACTGAATCCTAAGACATTTCCCCACAGTAATTTGTAACTATTAGACCTACAGTTTTGAAACTTTACAGAAACCATGTTAAAGCAACAACCCCTATTGTTTTTAAGCTTAGTAGGTCAAATGTCAATGTCACTGACCTGATCATGACAAATTCCTTCCTGGCTCCTATTCCCAAACTATTTGGGCTACAATCGTGAAACTATACAAATAGTGCTCTGGGTTTAACAACATCCCCTATCAGTTATTTTTTGTTAGCAGGTCAAAGGTCAGGGTCATGTTGACCTGACACCTAGGAGATGGTTTTAACCTAAAATCTAGGAAACGGGTGAATAATGCCGTGTTAGGTGGCGCTCTTGTTTTTTTTGTTAGAAAGTCAGAGGTCAAGTTCATATTGACCTGACACCTAGAAAATGCTTTTAACATAAAAACTAGCAAACGGGCATACAATGGCCTGTTAGGCGATGCTCTTGTTTCCCATGTTTAGCTTGAAAAGAATGGGATTGCTCTAAAAGAGAAAACAATGGGGAAACCAATTCAAATGGAATTTAGAATTTCAGATGTAAGGTTACAAGTCCTTCTATTAAAGAAAACATGCCAAAATACAACTAAAAAGCAGGAAACATATTATTATCCTGTGGGTTGATTAAACAATACCCAAAACAGATTAAAAGCTTAGGTAGTGAAACCACTCATTAACAAATGGGAGTGTTTTAGAATCTGTCTGTCACTTAATAACATACTTACCTTATTAACCATAAGCACTTTCCCTAACCCTAATTATTACTCTTAATCCTACCACTAGCTGTACCAACTTGACCTAAACATTTACTAACCCAGTGTATACACGAAGAAGTAAGTCACAGACAGATTTTAAAGATATATATATAACCACATAATGGTATTCCTTGTAATATGATCAAACTAAAATCTTGTCAGTACTGTCAACAAACAGTCGTGCTAAATGCTCCTCAAAGATGTATGTATAACTCCCAGGTTACAAAATGCGACATACCAGTTTTTCTCATCAACTTGAGCTATAAGATCTGAAAATATGAAAAATAAGAGCACCAGCTAATGGGGCATTTTTGTCTCAGATTTTCGAAGAAGTCCCTTTCTCACGTTAAAACAGTGCATGCACTAGACACTGCACTAGACATGCCAAGCAAAGGGCAGATAATCATTTCAACATTCAACTTTTGCTTATAGTTGTATCTTGGGTGGTACATTGTTTCATGACAAAGCAAATGTGGATATGACCTTGACCCTCCAAGCAAAGTGCAGATAACTCAATCATTTTTACATTCAACTTTGCATTTAGGACACTTTCTCACAAACTGTATGCCCTAGACACTTCAAACTTTGCTTATAGTTGTATCTTGGGTGGTACATCGTTTCATGACAAAGCAAATGTGGATGTGACCTTGATCCTTGAAGCAAAGTGCAGATAACTCAATCATTTTTACATTCAACTTTGCATTTAGGTCACTTTCTCACAAAGTGTATGCACTAGACCCTTCAAACTTTGCTTTTAGGTGTATTTTGCGTGGTACATTGTAACATGACAAAGCAAATGTGGATATGACCTTAATTCTTCAAGCAAAGGGCAGATAATCATTTTTACATGCAACGTTTGCATTTAGGTCATTCTCACAAACTGTATGCACTAGACCTTCAAACTTTGCTTATAGTTGCATCTTGGGTGGTACATCGCGACATGACAAAGCAAATATGGATATGACCCTGACCCTCCAAGCAAACGGCAGATAAATGAATCATTTTTACATCCAACTTTTGCGTTTAGGACACTTTCTCGCAAACGCTATGCACTAGCCCTTTCAAACTTTGCTTATAATTCATTTTTTGGTGGTACATTGCAACGTGAAAAAGCAAATGAGGATGTGACCTCCACCCTCCAAGCAAAGGGCAGATAATTATTTTTACATTCAACTTTTGCGTTTAGGTCACTTTCTCACAAACTGTATGCACCCTTTCAAACTTTGGTTATAGTTGTATCTTGGGTGTTACATCGCAACGTGAAAAAGCAAATGTGGATGTGACCTTGACTGTGTAAGTAAATGGCAGACAAGTTGATTATTTTTATATTCAGCTTTTGTGGTTAGGTCACTGTATGCACTAGACCTTTCAAACATTGTTTATAGTTGTAGCTTGTGTGGTACATCGCAACGACAAAAAACAGATGTGGATGTGACCTTGACTCTCCAAGTAAAGGGCAGATAAAATAATAATTTGTACATTCAACTTTTGTGTTTAGGTCACTTTCTCGCATGAACTATATATGCATTGGACCTTTCAATCTTTTGTTACAGTTGTATATTGATTAGTACATCATAATGTGACAGAAGAAGTGGTTGTGACCTTTACTCTCCAAGCAAAGGGCTGATAGCTTAATAATTTTACATTCAACTTTTGCATTTTGATCACTTTCTCATCAACTGTAATTGATAGACCTTTCACACTTTGTTGATAGCTGTGTCTTAGTTTTTACATAGCAACGTGACATAGGCAATGCAGATGTGACCTGCACCCTCCAAACAAGGGGCAGATAACTGAGTAGTTCTTACTTTTACGTCACTTTCTCGCAAACTATAATGCACTGGATGTTTTAACCTTAGATTATAGTTAATTTTTGGAAGACAAACAATTCTATTTTTACACTGTTGTGTCTTGGGTAGTGCAATTTGAACACAGGGGTTTCATCCATGACCTTGACCTACCTTTTTTTTTGTAGGGAAGATTTTTTTTATTGTTTTTAGCTCTACTGTCCAAAGGCCAGGAGGGCTTATGCGATCACTTTTCGTCTGTCCGTCCGTCTGTTGGCAATTTTATAAAATTGACATCTCCTCTGAAACCACTTGAAGGATTTGATGAAACTTCATCACAGTGTTACTTGGGAGGGCTCCTCTCAGATTTGTGTTTTTCGCTCCCGCCAGTCATCCAAGATGGCCACCATGGCTAA
The DNA here is from genome assembly GCA_037043455.1 of Cyrtodaria siliqua. Taxonomy (NCBI): domain Eukaryota; kingdom Metazoa; phylum Mollusca; class Bivalvia; order Adapedonta; family Hiatellidae; genus Cyrtodaria; species Cyrtodaria siliqua. The sequence continues at coordinate 107,537 of JAWPHD010005386.1, read as the reverse complement.
AACTAGGTAAAATTTAAGGAAATTTCAAACAACATCTCCGAAACCACTGATTCCATTCTACTGAAATATCTTATACATGTTCCTTGGGTTGGCCTCTATCAAGTTTGTGTTTTTCGTTATTGTCAAGTAATCAAAATGGCCACCACGGCGACCCAAAGTTTACATAGTTATATAGGAAAAGGTTAAAATTTACATCTTCTCTGAAACCGCCGGAAAGATTTTGATGAAACTTAAGCACAATGATATTTGGGATAGTCTTTCTCAGACTTGTGTTTTTCGCGGCCGCCAGTCATCCAAGATGGCTGCCATGTCTAAAACTAGGTCAAATTTAAGGAAATTTCAAACAACGTATTCGAAAACACTTATTACATTCTTGTGAAATATCATAAACATGTTCCTTGGGTTGGCCTCTATCAAGTTTGTGTTTTTTCGTTATTGTCGAATAATCAAAATGGCCATCACGTCAACCCAAAGTTTACATAGAGTTATATAGGAAAAGGCTAAAAGTGACATCTTCTCTGAAACCGGTTGAATGATTTTGATGAAACTTAATCACAATGATCTTTGAGGTAGTCCTCCTCAGATTTATGTTTTTTCGCAGTCGTCAGTCATCCAAAATGGCCACTCTGAAACCTTTTGAAGGATTTTGTTGAAACTTTATCACAATGGTTGGCGTCTATTAAGTTTTTTTCTTTTTCTTGCAATAATGAAAATGGCCGCCGTGGCGACACAAAGTTTATATAGGAAAAGGCTAAATATGACATCTTTACACAGTAGAGCATCTACAGGCATTTTGTTTTTAAATGAATAGACTTAATTGTCATATATCAGCAAAATGTAAAATTCCTTGAAACAATGTCCACCTCTTTTCTAAGTCTCGCCCCCGTTAGGCAAGATGTGTGAATCTGCAGATTTTTATTTTTTTTTCCTTGTTTCTCAAAAACGAATTGTCCAAAAGCATTGGAACTTGGCACACATGTTCATTAACATTACAACACATTAGGTGTCGAGGACAATAACTCCATATTTTATTTGAATAATCCCTCTTTTTGAGTTTGATTTTTTCAGTTAACATGTTGAATGTACAGTCATATTCCAAATAAATTGGCATACATAGTCATCGTCATGATACAGCAATATGTAATAAGTACCGCAACTCTGTGATACATTTTACCAGAATAGCCCCCATTTCTACTTTGATGTTTAAATTTTTTCGATCAATTATACATGGTACATATTTCATCATGCATGGTGGATACAGCTTTATATAATGTGGTGCTTTCAATTCAGTTATGTTAAAAAAATAAATAAAAAATTAAAGATCTTGTTATTTGCAAGCATGATTAAAGTAACAATGATACTGTATGGATACACTGAGATGCTGATTTCAGTGCTTGATAAATACTTCAGGAGTGTCATTTGTTCCTTTAAAATTCATTACATTTTAGGTCTTTTGTTCCCCCACCCCAAAAGAAATCCATAAACAATTTACATTTTATAAAAGTGGCCCTTTTGTATTTTGCATAGTGCCGGGGCCCTACTATTAGGGAATTTAAGGAAAATACGGTGACTGAATAAAATATTATCACAACTCTTGACATCCGCGGAGGTAAATCTAGGTTAATTCTTTGTTACTTGACACGTCTGTTGTTCATTTCCACTCTGTGGCGATAACTGATCTCTAAATAGCATGTGACCATTGCACATTTCAGTTTATTGACCATTTGTTTAGTTGTTTTTTCATCACCGCTATTAGCGCGTTTAACCAAATCGTAACACTCGATTTAGTTGACACAATTGAAATAATTTTAACACAGCGGGCATGTATTCAACAATCGCTTATAATTACATTAAATGATTATTGCACATCAGTGTTTTTAGCACCTGTATGTTTTGTATTGCTTAAACACATAAAGAAAAAAACTACTCTGTTTCTTTTGCCCAAACGTTTAGGACATATATAATAATTGAATTGAACCACTTCAGGGTACGAGTGCGACACAACTTAACTTTTCGAAAGATAGACTAGCTGAAGCTGTACGATTTGTGAGAAGGATTTTTTTTTTGTCTTGCTAGTATATACTGGTTATATCAAAAGAGAAATTTAAAAAGAAAATATAAAACAGTTTCAGTTCGGGTTGTGGAGGGCGTGGGGGAGCTCTCAATTTGGGACGGGGGTTAGATCTACAAGGTTCGCAGAGCCTTAAAAAGTCCTTACATTTCAGAAGTAGCCTTTAAAAGTCCTTAAATCCACTCCAGTCTTAAAAAGTCCTTAAATTCTTACAAAATATCATTAAAGGTCCTTGAATCTCATAATCAGTCGATTAATTATACAATAGGAATACAATCTGACGTAGTTTTAAAAAAAAACAGGTAAAAAAAATGTTTTCGCTGATATTTTTATCATTGCCGGTAATAAAATAACATTCGTGAATCTGTTTCGTATCTCAGTCTATCATGGTTGCTGATTTATCTGGTTATATGAATCAGCTGTTTCCATTGGATATTGTTTTTCTACAAACCAGTCACTGTTGCCGTTACTCTTGTTTTTAGCTCTACTGGCAAAAGGCCAGGGGAGCTTATGGGATTACTTTTCGTCCATCTGTCTGTCTGTCTGTCCGTCTGTTTGTAATTTTATAAAATCGACATCTCCTCTGAAACTGCTTGAAGGATTTTGATGAAACATCACAATGTTACTTGGGAGGGCCCCTCTTGGATTTATATTTTTCATGGCCGCCAGTCATCCAAGATGGCCGCCATGGCTAAACTACGTCAAATTTAAGGAATTTTCAAACGACACCTCCGAAACTACTTCTTATTCCATTATTGTGAAATACCATAAGCATGTTCCTTGGGTTGGCCTCTATCAAGTTTGTGTTTCTCGTTATCGTCGAATAATCAAACTGTCCGCCACGGTGACTCAAAGTTTACAGTTATATAGGAAAAGGCTAAAAATGACATCTTTGAAACTGCTAGCTTGAAGGATTTTGATGAAACTTCATTACAATGATCTTTAGGATAGTCCCCCTCAGATTTGTGTTTTTTGCAGCCGCCAGTCATCCAAGATGGCCACCATGGCTAAAATTAGTTCAAATTTAAGGACATTTTAAACAACATCTCCGACGAAACCACTTATTCCATTCTTGTGAAAAATCAAAAACATGTTCCTTGGGTTAGCCTCTATCAAGTTTGTGATTTTCGTTATCTTCGAATAATTAAAATGGCCGCCACCTTGACCCGACGTTTACATAGAGTTATATATGAAAACATTAAAAATGACGTCTTCTCTGAAACCGCTTGAAGGATTTTGATGAAACTTAAATCACAATGAGCTTTGGGATAGTCCCTCTCAGATGTGTGTTTTCAAACTACATCTGCAAAACCACTTATTCCATTCTTGTGAAATATCATATACATGTTAATTGGGTTGGCCTCTATTAAGTTTGTGTTTTTCTTTATCGTCGAATAATCAAAATGGCCACCACGGCCACCCAAAGTTTACATAGAGTTATATAGGAAAGGGTTAAAAATGACATCTTTTCTGAAACCGCTTGAAGGATTTTGATGAAACTTCATTACAATCATCTTTAGGATAGTCCCCCTCAGAATTTGTTTTTCGCGGCTGCCAGTTGTCCAAGATGACCATCATGTCTAAAATTAGGTCAAGTTTTAGGAAATTTCAAACATCTCAAAAACCGCCACAGCGACCCAAAACGTAATATATATGTATTTTGGGTGTTCTGGGCCACTAGGAGAATCACCCCAAATAATCTAAAATCACCACACAAATTTTTTCAGTTTACTGAAAATTAAGTCAATTAAACTGGTTATTTAGCATGTCCCAGGCGATAAATAACCCAACATTTTAAGATTGAATTGTGAAAATGTTTTAAATTTGGATGTTTAAATTTTATTGTAAAATAGAGGTTAAACTATAAATACTCAATACGTCTAAATTTTAAACATTCTTTATTATAATCCTTATAATACCAATATTCGTTATATTTTCTAAGTGTCGAAGCACCGCATTTACAACAAATTTGAAATTGAGCAGTAGTACCCAATCCACAATTTAAACAAGGTAGAATTTTACAAGTTTTCATTCTATTTTTATGAACTTTACAATATTTTGAATTTTTAACAGGTTTTTTGGTACAAATACCGTTTGAACTGATCTTTAGGAACTGACACGGAATCATTGCTTTATATTTATAGTAATAATTTTTTATATTAAATAAAAATATTTTTAGGTATAAAGAAAAGAGAAAAAATGTCAGACACTAAAGATACTATAAATAATTTATTATCCCTGTATAATACAGGTATAATAGATAAGGAATCACTAAATATGGCACTAAAATCATTAGGAGTTCAACCAACCAAAATTGAGGAAGAAATTGCATCACTTAGGAAAGAAGTTAAAGAAATTGCATCACTTAGCAGGGTTTTCATTATCTTTTTGACTAGGGGATAGAAGGATAAAATGAAAGGATAGACCAGGGGTCAAGGGGGCGGTCTGAGCCCCTTTGTGGGTCCAGGGCAACGCCCTGGTAGGGGCTTCAGGGGGGCAAAGCCCCCCGAAGCTCCTGAATAATACTCATTCTGAGAGGCTATTTTCAGTCATTTCTGTGCTACTTTTAGTCATTTTTGATTGCCAAACAGGTCAACATTTTATTAGCAAAAGTGATTTTTTTTCCAATTAAAATTTTATAAATTACATGTTGACCAGAAAAGCTTGAGGCACACGCAAAAAAAAAACGGCCACAAAAGACAGTTCACAAACAACAAATATGCAGTGCAGGACAAAAAAAATCCGGTAAAAAACTGATAAATAGACGTGACCAAGTACGAATGATTAGCCCTGGGATGGGTTCACGGACTGTTGTTTCTTCAAATCACAATATGATCGGGTGTTTTGATCGTATGATATAGCTTTTACTACCAGATTGGCGGGTAAACCCAAAGTGCATCAAAGACGATTCATTTTTGCGTTTTTTCTCCATTTCAACAGCTGTTCACGTACTTTCACTTTCAGATCATTTTTCAGAAATCTGCGAAGTCCCGTATGCAACGCGAAAGTCTATTGGTTAATATTCATTTCCCAGCCAATAAAAAGTTTTGTATTATCGCTACCGTTTTACCGAGTACACGTGATTTAAGCTGGTTCCTAACTCATTATACTACTCCGTTACGATGAATAAATAGAGCGGGAAACACGCAATGTAAACAAACGCCGGTGCGTACGTAAAATCTTCCTCTGCTATTTCGATCTTTTTTTTTTTTTTTTTGCTTCCGTGATTCCAACCGATGCGAAGACGATTTCAACCGATGACTTCTATCGGCAATCGGTTGTTATTGACAACACTGACTTAGGAAAGAAGTTAAAGAAATTGCATCACTTAAGAAAGAAGTTAAAGAAATTGCATTAGTTAAGAAACAATAGAATTACTTGAGGAAGAAAATAAAGTCTTGAAAACAAGGGCAATTACCAGCCAACCTTTTGAAGATAAAAAGATAGAACCAACTAGTAAATCTTTTGAAAGTTTTAAGAAAAGAAGAAAGCTTAAAAAACTTAAGAAAAGGCAGGCTAAAAAAGAATTAAGTCAAGATGATAAATACAAAAAACAAATGGCTAAAGTAATCCAAGAGCTGCAAGAAAATCAAAAAGAAGAAAAAGAAGAAGACAAATTAAAACTAGTTGACAATCCAAAATGCGGATATTTTAAAGCATACGAAATATCTGCCGAGAAATACAAAGACCCTCAAAAACTATTTCGTGATAAAAAATCTATTATTACAAAACAAATAAGCAAAGAGCTGACAAAGATGAATGGATTAAAGTTTCAATTAGGTCTCACTGTAAATTTATTCAAAGATGATGGTGATACCAAAAAATACACCACAGCAGTATTACATAGTGAACAAAATGCAATTTTAACCTCTGAAAAAATAGATGAGTTTTACGATGAATCATCTGCAAATATACAAGAGAGCCTTGAAAGATTTACAAACACAGCATCTGGATTAGAAGTTGATCACTGTGTTAAGTTTTATTTGAATATTGCAAAGTATGAACCATTAAAAGGTTCTTCATATGTTTCTTTACCCAAAGCAGTAGCTGATAAGAAAGCAATTATAAATGTGAAAAACAATGATGATAAATGTTTATTTCATGCAATAAATTCTGCTTTAAATCCAGCTGCAGATCATACATACAGATTATCAAAGTATCCTAGTATAGAGTTTTTGAAGAAAGATAACATTGACTTTCCCACTCCAATTTCTCAAATAACCAAAGTAGAAAAACAAAATAATCTTGCTATTAATGTTTATGGATATACCATAACAGGAAAAAATAAAAAGGTATCTGTTTTTCCATATAAAATATCAGAACAACCAAAAGATATTGAACGAATTAATTTGATCTTAATATCTGAAGACACTGAGGTTGAATCAGAGAACGAAGACGATCCAAATAATGAAGAAGGAATTATAGATGACAATTATAACCCTGATGATTATTCCAACGAACCAAAAACAATAACAACAAAATATCACTATTGCTGGATTAAAAATTTAAATAGATTACTTTACGATCAAAACAAACATCATGGTAAAACTTACTTCTGCGATCGTTGCCTTCACGGTTTTTCTGGGAAAGGACTACTTACCAAACACAAAGAAGACTGTGATGGTATCAACAAAAATTCTTGCAGAATAGAAATGCCGCAAGAAGGTAAAAATACTGTAAAATTTAAAAATCTTCAAAATCAGATGCCTGTGCCTTATGCAATATATGCTGATTTTGAGAGTATAATCAAACCAGAATCAATTAAATTTGGAAAGAAATCTGAAATCACAAGTGTGCACGAAGCTTGTGGATTTGGATATCAAGTTGTCAGATATGATGGTAAAACAGAAAAACCTGTTATTTACAGAGGTGAAGATACTGTTGAAAAGTTTTTAAATCACTTAGAATGTGAGAAGAGCAACATTAATAAAATATTTGCTCACCCAAAACCCTTAATTATGACACAACAAAATGAGGAAGATTATGAAAAAGCAACACACTGCCAGATATGCGAAAATGAAATAGGTAGGAAATGTGGCAAAAACTGTAAAGTAAGAGACCACTGTCATTTTACAGGAGAATACAGAGGTGCAGCACATAAAAACTGCAACCTAAAACTGAAAATAAAACCAAATAAAACAGTCATCCCTGTTATATTTCATAACCTCAAAGGATATGATAGTCATCTCATCATGCAAAAAATACATAAAATGACAGGTAATATTACATGCATCCCAAACAACGCTGAAAATTATATTTCATTTAGTGCCGGACAACTTAAGATTCTTGGATAGCTGTCAGTTTATGATGAAGCCTCTAGATGAATTGGTTGATGCAACAGACAAATCTGATTTTAAAATTACCAAAAATCAGTTTGGGGAACAAACAGATTTACTTTTACGAAAAGGTGTTTATCCATTCGAATATATGGACAGTATGGAAAAATTCAAGGAAACGCAATTACCGCCTATAGAAAAAGTTTTACAGTAGTCTCTCAGATGAAAGTATAAGTTCCGAAGATTACGAATATGCTCAAAAAATATGGAAAGAGTTTAACTGTAAAACTCTTGGAGACTATCATGATTTATATCTAAAAACTGATGTAACTCTGTTAGCAGATGTGTTTCAAACTTTTAGAAAAACATGTATGAGTGCATACAAACTTGATGCTTTACATTACTATAAAGCACCTGGATTATCTTGGGATGCTTTACCTAAACATTCAAAAATAGAATTGAAACTTTTGACAGACATTGACATGCATTTATTTATAGAAAAAGGTATGCGTGGTGGAATTAGTAATGTATCAAAACGATATGCCAAAGCAAATAATCCATATGTAGCTGATTATAACCCTAACGAGGAAAAACACTTCTTAATGGATCTGGATGCAAATAATCTTTATGGTTGGGCAATGAGTCAACCACATCCATATTCTGGCTTCAAGTGGGTGGAATCAGAAACCTTGCCAGAGCCAAAAGAAGGAAAAGGATATTTTGCAGAAGTTGATTTGGAATATCCTAAAGAACTTCATGAAGCTCACAATGACTATCCGCTTGCACCGGAAAGATTAGCAGTGAAAAAAGAATGGTTGTCTGAATACCAAACAGACTTGTTAGAAAATAATGGCATGATAAATACAGAACAACTAGTTCCCAATCTTAGAGACAAAGAAAAATATGTGATACATCACAAAAACCTGCAACTGTATTTATCTTTAGGCATGAAACTAAAGAAAATACACAGAGTATTAGAATTTAATGAAAAACCATGGATGGCATCATACATAAACCTAAATACAGAACTTAGGAAAAAAGCTAAATCAACCTTTGAAAAAGATTTTTACAAACTTATGAACAACTCTGTGTTTGGCAAGACAATGGAAAATTTACGCAAGCGGACTGATATAAAACTAGTCAGAACTGACGGCCCTGAAAATGAAAAGATAAGAAAAATAATAGCCAAACCCAACTTTAACAGGCGTATAAAATTTTCAGATGAATTGTCAGCAATACATGTGAACAAAACAAAATTAACATTAAACAAACCAATCTATGTTGGGATGTCAGTATTGGATTTATCAAAGTATATGATGTATGATTGGTATTATAATACTTTGAAAAAAAGGTATGGAGAAAACTGTACTTTATTATACACAGATACTGACAGCTTGCTTGTAGACATCAGAACAGATGATGCATACAAAGACATGGCTGAAATGAAAGATGAGTATGACTTGAGTGATTATCCTCAAAATCACCCAATGCATGATGATACAAACAAAAAAGTATTGGGTAAAATGAAAGACGAATGTGCTGGTGTTGCTATAGCTGAGTATGTTGGATTAAGACCCAAGCTATATTCTATTTTGAGAGCGGATGAACAACTTATCAAAAAAGCAAAAGGAGTAAAAAAATATGTAATTAAAAAACATATTAACTTTAAAAACTACAAGGATGCACTATTTAACAAGAAAAAATACACCCATGAAATGAATATGCTACGATCAATAAAACATCAAATATACGGCATAACAGTAAACAAAGTTACACTGTCACCATTCTACTCAAAAAGATATATTCGAGAAGATGGAATTACAACTGATGCACATGGTTTCTATAAAAACTTATGAATTTGGGTATCAGCAGGAACAATAAGTAATTCTTCTTTAACAAATCCTCTGTGGCGCTGGTGCTTTCAAATAATAAACTCTTATACCTTGCGTCACCATATAACTTTTAATCTTGTGAATATCTACACTCCACATTGGATCAGTTGCTCTGCGTCTTCCACCTTCTTGTTCCCCGGGTTGATATAAATATCTTACACTTGCATTCATACAGATAGGATCATCTTTTAATATTTTTGTTTCAACAGGAGGAGGATTTTTTGTCTCCGCATTTATGGCTTTAACAACTTCTGGTAATCTCTTTAACCCATTCCCTATTACGTTTTAGGGAATCTATTTCCTTAGCATACTGATAACCAAACAATCTTTCAGCTACTGTTCTGTTAAATCTTTCCACTAAAGCTTGGTCTCTGTGTATTTCTGTTCTGCCTCGTCTGATATTTACTTTGTGTTTGGCCATTAATTGCGATACTGCACCCATGAATTCTCTGCCTGGATCCACTTGTAATAACTTTGGATATTTCAAATGTCGACTGTATATTTTCTCAAATGCTTTAGCAACTTCTTTACTATCCTTGGAAGTCAGCGGCTCCGCTTCTTTATATCTACTTGCAATATCAACAACAGTCAATGCATATTTATATGTCTTGCGTCCACGACCAATCCCAAAAGTATCATGCGGTAAAAATAACAAATCAGCTTGATGCACTCCATTCTTAGTAGAAACATCAAACCTGGGTCTAATTATTTTCTTCGGCGCAGGTAAATAAATCTGCCACACAGCTTGTTTCTTTAAAAATTCTAATGCCTTTTTTTCACTGACACCAGCCTCTTTTGCAAATTTTTTAACTGCTGTGTAACCTCTCCAAAATCCTTTTGGGCTGTAATAAATCTTTTCCATTTTTTTCTACTAAAGATTAAACTTTATATAACTATAAAGAAAAAATGGATATCACAACTGCACAATTTGATGAACTGCTTGAAGAGCAAAATCAAAATAGCACAAAGAAATGGACAGACTTGGAAATAAATAAAATATACACTATTACAGATACGAAAATAGTAGATACTGAATATGGTCCATCCATGGTATTGACATTATTAGACAACGGTGAAGTATGGGCGCCTGGTCATCTCAAAGATGAATTAGAGAAGAGTGCTAAACCACCATATTATATGCGACCACTTGGATTGAAGCCATGTAAAAACAACAAAAAAAATAGGTATCATGCATATGACTTAGTTTTTTCAAAGTAGTCATTTTAAAAGTAATTATATTTTTTTTTATGAACTCAATTTATACGCCACAAATCCAGTTGCAGCCATGCCCACCACAATAAACGTAATTTCTCTATTCTGTTGATCCGGAGATGGTGTATAAAAATCACTCAACTTAGGCTCCGTGTCCAAAAGCAAATGTTTACCAGTTAAATAATAATACTGCTTCATAGCTTGGTCTACATCATCAAAAGTCTGCTCTGCATGATGCTCTTTTTGCAGTTGCTTATTAATAAAATCTAATCTCTCTGTTCTTTTTTTATTCTACTCCGCTTGTGCTGCGTTTAATTGTTCTACGGCTTTGTCATGTCTTTGTCTTTCCTCATCTGAATGACTTCCCATTTTTGAAAAGAAATAATTTGAACCGCTAAACGCCAATGCGTTTGTTAATGCTCCACCTATCATCATTGCTACTGCACTTGCCATTTTTTTAGCTCTACTGATCAGAGGATGTTTTCAAAGACATTGGAAAATGATGCTTTAAAGTCTTTACCGTCTGATGTAATGACTATGTTTTGATTTATTATATCTATCACTTTCTTGCTAAAAGTATTTAAATATTGAGCATCTGGGTTATATTTGAATTCTTTAGAAATCATTTTTATTTGTGTTTTTATATATATATATATTAAAAAAAAATGTTTCATACAATTTCAAACATAGACAACTCTATTAATTTACAACAGTATATCGATAACAGAGATGGAACTAAGCGCGTTGGATTAAAAAGTTTTACATACACTATTGGTTGGTTTAATATTAATCATGAAACCATAAAGACACGAAACCCAGATAAAACAGAACGTTTACCAGATGGACTCTATAACTTTAAAGACTTGATGAGAGTTTTTAAAATTCTAAATGAAAAGATTACCCTGAACATTATTGTCCAAAGGGCTGAAGCCTTTTTAGATACACCAATAGAGACACGAACGTCAAGCGGTCTTTCAAAAATGCTGGGATTCGAGGACAGAAAATGGTTAAAAGGTATTCATTTCGGAGATTACCCAATAGATTTAGCTCCTTATAAACAGCTATATGTTCATCTGAAACAAGTTAATACGAGTAGTAATTACTTCAGTGGTGCACCAAGCACTATTATAGGTGTTGTACCTGTAGTAAATAAGCAGTTTGGAGATATAGTATATACAAGTTTTTATCCTGAATATCACTGTCTTATGAATGGTGCAATTACTGAATTGAAAATAGAAGTCAAAGATGAGTATGGCAACAAGATAAATAATCACGGTTTGCCTATGAGTTGTGTTTTAGAAATTATTTAAAAAATATATTTTTATAAAAAAAAAACAATGAGTATATTTGGACCATCAAGACCTGAACAAAAAACAAGAGAAGGAGACTTGAATGCTTTGATAGAGATTGTTTCAGATTTACAAAGGCGAGTTTATACTTTTGATGACAAGTTTGATAATCTTAAATATGGGATTATAACAATATTTGCAGAGGCTAAGGGCCCACTTGTGTTGAATAGAATACTCTCATTTGGTAATGGTGGGGCAGAATCAAATGTGGGGCATGTAATGACACGCCGTGGACGGATTATGGGAATAGGTTTAGCAAGTGACTGATTAGTTGGTGACGTAACTGTAATAGTTTCTGTCAATGGTGTTGAACAACCAAATTATGGTATAACGCTTCACATCATTCCACGCAATCATGATAACTTTGATGAACCTTTAGAGATTGGTGCTGGTTCTGTTGTTAACTTTGTATGCAAGGTTGCTAACGCTACCGCTGTAAATACAGTGGCATCATTATTAATTGAATTAATTTAATTTAATTCTACGAGCTGGCTTGATTTTTGTATCAACAAAAAATATATTATATACAAAATTGTATAACAGTATGATAATTAGTGTACTGGGTATTGAGAGCTTGCCCTTAAAAGATGTGTTTAATAATTTAATATTAAAAATTTAGTCTTTGAACTATTTTTTTTTTAAAAATATAATGTTATAATTATATGATGAAAAAAATGGAAAACAAGAACCAGACATAGAATCGGAGCCAGAAGAGTATGAACCTGTAGCGCTAGAAGAAGTATGGGATTATGTTTACAAGTGCGTTAGGAAACGGGATATCTTTGAAGACTACAAGTGGTCAACATTATCTGTTATTATATTACTATTTATGCCGCAGTGCTCGTAACAACAATTATAGGTTTGTTTGGAACTCTTACCCCATCCGCCTGGTTAATATTACCATAAGGAGTCTTGAAAGTAACAAATCACGTTGCTTAAAATCCTGTCCGGTTGCTGTAAATACGGTGGCATCATTATTAATTGAATTAATTTAATTTTTTATTTATTAATAAAAAATGAAGCAACCAACAGCACCAAGTATATATCCTGAGTTGCCAGTGGAAGACGGACAAAATTATAGATTACAAAAGATTTCAGAAATTGAAAAAAAGTTAATAACAGAACGAGATATACGTCAGTCACTTTATAAAAAATATAAACGTGGTATTAATATTACAGATGGAATTGACACTACCTTGATATCAGCAGGTGTTATTATGGCTGGGATTGGATTTGTTATTCCAGTTTTGTTACCTTTGGAAATAGCAGCAATAATATGTGGAGCTACAGGTGTTTGTGTTAATTTTATCAGACGCAAGCTTAATGCAAAAGCTCAAAAACATCATGAAATAAAAACTTTGGCAGAGGCTAAGTTAAATAGTATAAAGCAGTTAATATCAAAAGCGTTAAGTGATGCACAAATATCTGATCAAGAGTTTAAGATGATTTTAGATGAGTTAGATAAATATTATAGTTTAAAAGAAGACACCAAACAAAAAAAGGCTAAAATAAGTGAAGCTCAAAAAAAAGAACTAGTGGAGCAGGGAAGAAAAGAAGCAATAGCAACCTTACAAAAAAGTCTAAAAAGTGTGTAATAAATTGTCTTAGTAATGTGTATGAGTACGATCCACCACCTTTGTATTCAACCTAAAACCTTCTAAAAATATAAAAAATAAATACAAATTTAAAATGGACTTACCTTTCATGAAAAATAATCCTAGTTTTATCCTTACTTTTTCAGGTCTCTATTCCCATAGGGTATGTCACCGTGTGAAAGTAATACTAATCCGTAGTTTTCACCGCCTTTTATACCCGTCAGAAAGACCAAAAACTTTACCGATTGGTTGATATAAATAGACACTTATCACATGATCTTCACCGATTGGTTGATATAAATAGATGCTTATCACATGAGCTAATACATGTGACAATAATCACGTAACCTTACTCTGACATGACAATAATCACGTAACCTTACCTACTACACAAAGCTCAAAACCTAAAAAATTTAAACTTGTGTTCTTCACTACCCCTATTTTAAAAAAGTTTGTTAACATAAGTTTTAATGTTAACCTCTATTTTACAATAAAATTTAAACATCCAAATTTAAAACATTTTCACAATTCAATCTTAAAATGTTGGGTTATTTATCGCCTGGGACATGCTAAATAACCAGTTTAATTGACTTAATTTTCAGTAAACTGAAAAATTTTGTGTGGTGATTTTAGATTATTTGGGGTGATTCTCCTAGTGGCCCAGAACACCCAAAATACATATATATACGTACATATAGGAAAACGTTAAAAATGACATATTCTCTGAAGGATTTTGATGAAACTTAATCGCAATGATCTTTTTTTAAGTTTAAACTTATTTATTTTACATCGATTGTAACGAAAGTTCTATGAACTTATTTGAATCACTCTCGATGTCTTCCTGGGTAGAACCAGTACTAAACAATGCAGATAAAGTGTCTTGCTCAGGGATACAACGCATATGGCAATGACGGGAATCGAACCCACGACTTTCGGATCATGGGTCGCAATGATCTTTGGGTTAGTCCCCCTCAGATTTGTGTTTTTGGGGCCTCCAGTCATCCATGATGGCCACCATGGCTAAACTTAGGTCAAGTTTAAGGACATTTATCAAACGACATTACTACTTATTCCATTCTATTTAAATATCATATATATGTTCCTGTTGTTGGCCTCTATCAAGTGTGTGTTTTTCGTTGTCTACAAATATTCAAAATGGCTGCCACAATAACCTAAAGTTTACATGAGTTATATATAGGAAACATGTTTCTTGGGTTGGCCACTATCATGTTTATGAATCACATCATACCAGTAGAGCGTCTACAGGCCCACTTGGGCCTCTTGTTTTTCTCTTATCAAAATGCACATGGCCCCCACCCTGGCAAATGTTTGTTTAAGAAGTGGTTAGCGAGTTACAAGTGGTTGAGTGAAGTCGGAGGGAGACGAGCACAAAGCATACTGCGGATGTTGTCGCAAGTCGATAGATTTACGTAAAATGGGGGAAAACGCGATTAAATCTCGCGCTAAAAGCAAAAGACGCGCAATTAACTCGAAAACTCTTAAGTTCCCAACTTTAGGTAATTTATTCATGAAAAAAGAGTCTATGGAAACAGATGCAGTGGAAATGAAAAGTGGCGACGTTCAGACATTTGATGACCTGGCCCCACCACAAATAGCAGGTCCATTTACCCCCAGCATCGCTGGATTTTTGCAGAAAAATTATGTTTTAAAAGCAGAAATACAATTAGTAAAATCAGTGAACATTGGCAAATACAAACAATGAAAGAATCATAAAAATCAGTGAACATTGACAAGTGTAAACAATGAGGAACAATCAGAAAACTCTGAATATTTACAAGTATAATCAATACCAAGCAAGTAGTGCTGTACAAGCGTTGAACAGATACAGTAGAACACAAGGATTAATGACGAAAATGAAATGTTAAGTCCTCGAGTAGTTGCCGGAATTAGAATACCAATATGTGATTTTGTTCCATTACCCATATCTAAATATGTTTCATTTGACATCGCGTGTGTAACATTATCAATTGTTATTGCCTGTGCAGTAGACGGAACCTGAACTCCATTATGTGTTTCATTTGACATCACGTGTGTAACATTGTCACCGTTACCCATATCTATATATGTTTCATTTGACATCACGTGTGTAACATTGTCACCATTACCATATCTATATATGTTTCATTTGACATCACGTGTGCAGTGATTTTTTTACCTCTGCGTCCTGCGTCCAGGACTCACAAATATTTCCGTGGACGCAAATTACCAGAACGTGCGTTCTTGGGACGCACATAAATTGCAAGTAAAGAGTTCCGTAATTCATATTTTCCCTGTAAGAATTCAATCCGTCGCTTTTTTCTCCGCGTCTACCGCCATATTTCCCCTGTAAGAATTCAATCCGTCGCTTTTTTCTCCGCATCTACCGCCATATTTGACTATTCGATGAGGGTTAAGTTTACACTCGCACCGTTCCGCGTAATTTTGTAACATAGATTATTATTGCATAATGGTCATACGATTAGCCAACGGAATCGGCCGTGAGGTAAAACACGAAACGGTGCGGAAGTAAACATTCCACGAGTAAGCGATGCCTCGTCTGCAAAATGGGGCCAAAGAGAAAACTAAACAATGCCTCAAAGCAACAAACACTCTCGAGTTTCATTCAAAAGGCCAGTACATCCTCCAATAATGACGCTCAAACAGCCAGTATATCTACGGCAATTGAACCACCTACCAAAATCCGCAAATACAACAGTTGTTGGGAGAAATTGTTCAGTTGGCTCGGGTAGGACGATACCACAAAAAGCATGTATTGTACTTTGTGTACAAACGCAAACAAATGTAATGGGATGACTAAAAGTGCACACTGCACAAACTTTCAACAGTCAACTCTCGGTCGACATGCTTCTTTATGCGACTGCGATTGTTATGCTCTCACCGTATGTATGCCTGATTAAAGTTATCAACACCATGTTATAAAATAGTGCTTGAATTTGAAATAAATTACTACTAAAACCTGGGACTCACTCCTTTAGTTTTGGGACTCATAGATTTTTGGCCCAGCGAGTCCTAGGACTCGTACAAGTGAAATTGTAAAAAAATCACTGCGTGTGTAACATAGTCAATTGTTATTGCCTGTGCAGTAAACGGAAACTGATCTCCACTATGTGTTTTATTTATAAACGCGTGTTTTACAATATATGACCTTTTGTCATAATAATAATTTAACGCTAATACAGTACAACACAAGAAAAACTTGATGCAAAGCATCAATTCGGCGCCAAAATTTTGAAAAATTAAAACATACGTTATTAAATAACAGTACACGTGTTTATCAGTTATTTTAACTATCTTATCACCTTGGTATATTTAGTGGTCATGGACATAATATTAACAAACGTTGCTATGTTGACTTGGTTAAATGTATTTTGAATTAACTAGGTCATTCAGACAATTTTCCAAAAGGTTTCGTTGCAGGACTTTCCTTAAAATGTGTTAAATGAATTGACTGCATTAGGTTTAAATAAATAGTTTATGGAAAGATAAGGTGATGAATGCCGAGTGATTACAAAGTCGTTGTTGAAACATTTGGAGAGAAAGCTAAGTAAGCCAAGAATTAATGGACAATGCACTTCACATATCTGTTTGAATTTTTAACGTCGTTTTTATGCCATGAAGGGCCAACAGACGATCAGTTTTAGACTAATTGTTTTTGTTTTGTTATTAAACCTAGTACTGTATCACATGAACCATCTATACAGGTAACTGATAATCTACTCATTTGAATTAGTGGCTGGAGACGAGGGACAATAAGACACAATGTTGCATGTCAATCATTATAAAGGGTGTACGCTATAGAAATAGTGTCATGTTTAAAGACAACATGGTACTGTCTGAGGATCCAACTGACCTCTGGATTCAAAGCCCAGTGCGCTACTAACAGTGGTAATGCCGACTTTTTCAGTTTTGACCAGAAAACCTACTTATGTGCAAAAATAAGTGAAGAAGTCAATTATTTATTTCTTAACTTTTATTGAACATTATAAAAATATATATCAAAACTTGTTTCTTTCATTAGCATCAAAAATATGTTAACAAACAGGAATAGAAAGACGTTTGTATTTAATTGAACATTATAAAAATATATATTAAAACATCAAAACTTGTTTCTTTTATTAGTATAAAAAACAAGGAAAAGACTAGATCAAAAATAGACTTATTATATCAATAATGGTTTGATGATACTCATTGAAAATGGAAATTAAGTCATTATTTAATGGCAATTAATATGATGATTACGTTTTTTATTATACCCATATAAAAATCAAAGTATAAAATTGAAATATATTTGGCACTGGAAAACACAGTTTAATGAAATGGGTACTCAAGTACATGGATAAGTAAAAATGTAACTAAGATTATTTAAATGATAATATAATATGTTTTACAACATTAATAAGTGTATTGTAATAACAATTAAAATTAAAGATATAATAAATGGAAATGAATATTTACATATAAGTAGGAAAAGATTAAATAAAGATTTGACTTGTAAAATTAATAACAGTTTTCTAATACTTATTCAAATTTGAAATGAATCCGCTACTTAATGACATTTGTGAATACGATTATGATTTTTTTTTTATTATACCCGCGAATTTTTTTTTTTTATTATACCCGCGAAAAAAAACACAAGCCAAAAAAAAACCATACAGTATTATAAAGTTTAAAAAGAATTTGGCACAGAAAGAAAACAATATAATAAAATGGGTATTCAAGCACATGGAAAAAAAACTATATCTATATACATACAGAGAAAGAAATACATAAAGAGAAACTTATAAAATATGCTCTTGGAAGTAAACACGGCATACTTTGTCTGTTCGACTTTTATATCTACTTGATGTAGTCTTACGGAACAAAACTAACACTAGTTTTATTGAGTTGCAATAACTGATGGACATTATTATATCGTAATTATTCGCCTGAGAGTTCACAGTGTATACACGAATCTCACCCAGTATTGTCTTTGAAAAAACATAAACTCATTATATATACGAATGTGTGTGTACTCTATCTAAAGTGCTGCAATTACGTTTCCTCTCTAACATCAATAAATCAGTAACGCAGTCTCTTCAAACTACACGTATATGGTATATACCAACTTAGCCTATTCCATATAGGTAATAGGTAAAGTAGCATACCCATTTAATAAAATACGTACACTTCACGTGACGTATTAGTTAAAATAAGTTTAGTCTGCAACTAACGGAATAAACCAAAAGCTACTATTAAATATAACCATTGTGGTTATACTG
Source organism: Cyrtodaria siliqua (assembly GCA_037043455.1). NCBI lineage: Eukaryota > Metazoa > Mollusca > Bivalvia > Adapedonta > Hiatellidae > Cyrtodaria > Cyrtodaria siliqua. The sequence continues at coordinate 88,863 of JAWPHD010005386.1, read as the reverse complement.
TACTCTTAACAATATCCCGTGGGCATCCATACATGTATGGATGTGTATGTACATGGATGTGTACATGTATGTATGTGCCCTCCGGCCGACTAGAAATGCCATAAATACACACAATATGTATTTAAATTAAATAATTCTCAGGAATAGGAATAAAAATATGAATATATAGGGATATAGAACATATATGTAGACTAACAAATACGATACACTTACAGGAAAACAATGGAGAGATAATCTTGCTTATGTTAAAAATACACTAGCGAGCACTGAAACTGACAGGCAAATCAAACAGTGTATGGCGACATAGACACAACACAATGTCATATAATTAAAAAGCACACAAGCCGTCGTATACCAAGGTAAAACACAACGTGCTAATTGTCGAGGCAAATTACATCACACATACATCGTGACTATCATGGATTGATTTATACTAAGGATTGTAACTGAAAATTCAAATAAAAGATATACTAAAAGGTACATTAAACTTGTTGTAGGAAAAATATATACTCTTGTTTTTACTTTAATAAAAACTATATTTATACACGCATAGAGAAACAAATACATAAAGAGACACTTATAAAATATGCTCTTGGAAGTAAACACGGCTGTTAGATTCTAATATCTGGTGGTTTACTGAAAAATGACATTAACGCATTTTTAACTATTACCCAATCGAGATCTCGTACAGTATCAGAAGTACTGCCGAAGGGTAATTAATCATGATATATCGGCGGTAGTATGGTCAGAAGAATTTCTCACCTTGAGCGTGAACTAATTGACCACACTGAGCGCGTCAATTGATTCGCGTCGAAACTGTTATCAAAAGGAAGACGGTAGACACACAGATGGAACCAATTAATGACCAACACACTACACTTTGTAGAAACACCAGCAGCGAGATAGGTAGGCAGTCGTTGTCCCTACATCGACTGAGTCACACGCATGTTTTCAGCTCTGAAAACATTGTATATTTCACTTTCTGTTAGCTATCTATATACAGTACAGATTTACACACTTCTGGAGATACTCCAGAATTTGTCTCGGTACCAACCCGACGTGTAATCTACATAGCTATATACAGTACAGATTTACACACTACTGGAGATACTCCAGCATTTGTCTCGGTACAAACCCGACGTGTAAACTGCATATTCCTCGGAATATATGACACATTCGTGTCTTATTTTGCTAATATATTTGTTATGAGAACATATTTACTCACATTTGGAGATACTCCAAATTTTGTCTCGGTACCAACCCGACGAGTAATTATAAATAGTGTTTTCTTCGGAATACATGCTACCTATAAGACACATTTAAGACGGTACCAACCCAGTCGTGTCTGAACGTCTTGCTGCATGTTCATTAAAAGACAATACATTCGGTACCTACCCGATTTGTCTTACAGTACTTTTGTACTTTAAAATAGCAGTTCTCAATAAGAACCACACATATATAAAGTATTGAATATGTATTACTAACTAACTCAGACAGATTGAATACACTATACATACTTAATTGGTTAATCACAGTGTACCGATATAAACCTCATTACATCAGTAAATGAGAGAATTTATGTATTAAATAGAAATCGTTTAGGATTGCATGTTGCAACTGAAGAAGGTTTTAAGACCGAAAGCGCTCTTGCAGTTCGGATTATTGTCTATCCGAGTGGAATCAGAGACGATTTCTGTGCTTGAACTATAAACACATGTGACACAAACATAGTGTCTCTATAACATACGTGTTACATAGAAAAAGTGTGTATACATAATATACACATACAAACATTAAAAACTGTTAAACTAATTGACGGGTTACTTAACACAAGCAATCATACATGATTATATAATAACCATACTATACTGTCCATAATTATACAGGGTAGTAAGTAACCGTAATCAACTGTTGTTGGTGATAAAAGCAATCACAAACACATTGTACCACCTTTGTGTACAATATGAATAAAAACAACAACAAACGCAAAACCCTGGGGGTGAGGAAATCCCCCGTGCGTAGTGTGCTTACTGGGCAGGCCGCTACCACGAGGCAATCTGGAATCTCTTCTTTGGTCAGACACTCGTACCCACCCTATACAAATCCTCTAAAAATGTGGGGAGATTTTCAAAAGTAAAGGGGGATGGGTTCAAACAAATCTATTACACCCTTTTCATAACACCATTTCGACTGGAAGTCGCATAATTTTGAATATTTTTGATTCGGAGTCTGCGCTCATCAATCTACTTTCGTTTTCAATACATTTGTCTGCATTTGACAGTCAAAATGAAGCATTACAAAATTAGCGATTTCCCGTAAACGAAATTTAAATGCCAAAACTTTCCGATATATCATCGTATTTTCTCATTTCTTAGCAACATTTAATGTAATTTGCCAATAATAATTAATCAAAACGATTTAAACGAGAACAATGTGAAAACATTTGAAACGAATTTTAGAAAAATTTAACGAAATTTATCGATCGTAATGATCGATAAATTTCGTTAAATTTTTCTAAAATTCGTATTACGCATTTAACCATTTGATTTTATAATCAACCTCGTTTTCAGTCAAAATACAGGGAGACATCGTTTTATTGAAATGATTTTGTATAATTTTTGAATTATTGGTGCATCATTTCTTACAGAAATTCAAGAAATCGCTAAGCAGTTTTATCTCTTGTGTTTTATATCTTATTCTGGTGCGTTTTATAGCATGCTTTAAATGCCATTTAAACATTTTTAATTACAATCCAAACATACTCAACTATCAGTCCTTTTGATTCCCCATGCCTAAGGTCAAAGTACTACCACAGTATGTCCGGCAGGGGCGCCGAACAATAAAATTGATAAAAGTAAGATTAACATTTTCAGTTAAACCGGGTCTTAAAAATGGGTTATTAGGGCCTTAAAAGTCCTTAAAAAGTCCTTAAATTTCATAATGGTAATTCTGTATGAACCATGAATTCTACAAGATTTAGTGTCCGATAGGCATTCTGAACATATCCTAGCCCTGGGCGGGGGCGGGACTACATTTACCTCACATCTGTCGGTCGGTCCGATTCCTGCAAAACCTGAACCCTATGGTTGTAGATCGAGATGTGTTTATGAATATACTCAGTAGTATCAATGTATACATAATAGTACTTATTATACACAGTAGAACAATATACACACTAGCAGTAACAATATACACACTATCAGTACCAATATACACAGTAGAACAATATACACACTAGGAGTACCAATATACACACTATCAGTACCAATATACACAGTAGAACAATATACACACTAGGAGTACCAATATACACACTAGGAGTACCAGTATACACACTGTCAGTACCAATATACACAGTAGAACAATATACACAGTAATAACAATGTATACATAATAGTACCAATATACACAGTAGTAGTACCAATATACACAGTAGTAGTACCAATATACACGTAGTTGTACCAATATACACAGTAGTAGTACCAATATACACAGTAGTAGTACCAATATACACAGTAGTAGTACCAATATACACAGTAGTACAACTTCTCCTCTGGGTGGTCTTCTCTCAAGACTGTTCAAATTATGGGCACACCATTAGGTATGAATGTGAACAAGTGTTTATGCATTGATTGATAAATACGATGCCAGATAAGGTGATCCTGTGACGACGGACATCAGGCAGTGGATGCATAAAAAGGGTATTTTTGTCTACATTTGTAGACAAGACAGCACACATGGCAGGCTTCGAGCACGGGAGGCTGAAACCCATGATGGCAGGCATTATCATACATTAAACGCATGAGCATACGATTGCAGGCAATGCGCATAAGATGCATAGACCTATGATGGCAGGCAATGGGCTTTTAGATGCATAAGCCTAAGATTGCAGGCTTCGGATGCTGAAAGAATGAGCCTGCAATGGCAGGCATTCGTCATAAAAGGTGTAAGCCTACAACGACGGGCAATGGGAAGGAGATGCATCTATAGGCTTGTGATGGAAGGCAGGCTTTAGATGTTGAAAGCATGAATCTGATGGCAGGCAATGAGCATTAGACACATTACCATGGCGAGCTTTCAGCTGGATGTAACAGCCTATGATGGTATTCAGCAGACGTTAATTGTGAGCCTACGATGCAGGCAAGTGGCATAAGCCTAAGATGGCAGAGTCGGAGAACATTAAATGTGTGAGCCTGCGATGGCAGGCAACACCATCGCAGGCAACATGCATTTAGATACATAGGCCTACGATAGTAGGTTTTTTGACATGGGATGTTGCAGCCATTGGTGGCAGACAGCAGGCATTATTTTTGAGCCTACAATGCAGGCAAGTGGCGTAAGCCTATACTTACGGGCAGAAAACATTCAATGCATGAGTCTACAATGGCAGGCATCAAGCACTGGGACTAAACCTACGATGGCAAACAGCAGACATTCGCTACAAATGCATGCAGTGACATCCACATAGACTAGATGCATGAGTCGGTAATGGCAAGAACATATGAACTAGAGCATGTAACAACAAATTCAATGCAAGAAATATAAAACATATAAGCATTATCTGTAAGTATCGAATTGATGTTAAAAAAAGTCTTATAAACATGTTATATGAGTACATGTTGGGAATCAGACTGAAAAATTACTATTGATAATCGGAAATCAAAACCAATCGATTACCTTTTGGCTGTTAGTCACCTCTGTAGCATGCTAGCCGATTGTAGAGCGAGATGTAACATAGCTAAAGATCACAGTGTAGAAACGAACTGTATCACCTCCCGGATGTTGCGATGTGATTTCAATGGCGAGCTCAGTAAAGTGAATACACATGGTTAAAAAAGTATCTGTTACTTGGATTATATCTTGAAGACAGTAAATAAAATTGTTTTACCTATTATCCTAATGGATTTCGTTAACGTTCCCATTTGCTTATTAATGTCAAATCGGCACATATGACGTTAAATCACTGAAAATCATCCGACTTTTCTGATGAAATCGACACCCCGACATATGTGTAAAGTCATTTTCATCAAGTGTACGCAAGTTTAAGACCATTGATAATATAGAACGTGTTAGCTAGCATATTAATGTAAACTTCGGATGTATGAAATGCTTTCATATTGTTATTTTACCGTGTGGCGGTTCCAAAATCGGAGGGATGTCTTGTGTAATGACTGTATGACTTATTGCATTGATTGTGTATGTCAATTGCGATTACCGATATTCAATATGTATGACTTATTGCGATTTTTTTATTGTGATTTTGACTTATTTAGTCAATGTTTTCGTCTTTTTCAGGTAAAATGAAAGCATATAGATGTATTTACTGTGACCATTCGACGAAAGACTTCAGTGAATATATTAACCATTGTACAGAAAACCACGAGGACTGCAATGTAAAAGTTAAAATTTCAAAATATGATTCAAATACAAAACAAATAGCACTAATTGAAAAAGTTCAAATGAATAAACATACCATGGTATATGGCGGAGAAACGTGATAATATGTAGCATGCATATGGATATTGATAGGTCAGAGTCAATGTCACTGTTACTAAAATATATTGAACTATATGTACGACTTTAATTCATTAGATTTTACGTTGCTTGAAAAAAAATTAAGATTAAAAGTAAAACTTTTAAATTGTGTGTGTTTAAACATGCCAATCCTCCCAATGCAACAATGATGTCAACCATTGTAGATTATTACGGGAAACATAAACATGATAAATTATGTAAATACAATGTTCAATAAAAATACACGATGTTTGATCAATTATTGTCTTAAAAAGCAAATGGGGAGTTAATAATGTTCTTATGAATAAGTATATGCAGATTATCTTTTATCATAAATAAAACAATAACGTGTCGAGGAAAACAAAAAGTTCGCAACTGTTTGCATCACATTTCCACAACATATATCAAAAAATAAATCAATATAGATCATGTACCCATACATGTATATATCAATTGTTATTCCGAAATTGCTGATGTACAAACTAACAGCACGTTGTGTATAAGAAACTACATGTATAGTCAACACAGCAATCGGTGATTTTTTTAGAACAACGCAACAGGCACCATCGCAGATGAGTCAGCCATACAAGAATTCGGAAAATACTGCATTAATTGTATTGACTTACACCCAGTTAAAGAAGAAGATTTCTATACTTTGTGTCCTATCATTGAAATATCTGATTTATTTTCGTAAGACTTCGATCTAACAAACCAAGTTATGGAATAAAAACTAGGAAATATTGCATGCTAATAGTTTTTAAAAATAAAAAGAGATCACAATTGATCTTCAAGGAATTAAAACACGGCTTTTGGTGACAAGTTTAGGCAAAAATGTCGAAATCACCAAAGAAAGGGTGTTTCAACCCCAACAAAATAACTAAAACCTCCTGTTATTTGTTTTCAACATTCCAATCATATGGTTCAGTCTATCCTTTAAAATCTTATACCAAAAAAAAGTGAATTTCAAAAAAAAAAAATTAACCAAAAGACACGCAATGGAAACTACAGAAATCGTCTTTAAGAGACCGAATGTCTACTTTTAAGTATTATAGTATATCTGAACATTACATTTTAACCAAATTAACACCATAAATCAATTATATTAAATCGCAAGAAGGCATACATTACCATCGCAAGAAGTCATACAAATGATTATTAATATCTGGCAAGAAGTCGTACAGTATGAACAATACACATGAACGAAGTTTTGCTTTATGTCTGAGAAAAGGACAAAACATAGACAATGCTGTGTATAGCGTATGAATGATTTATACCCTGAAGCACAAATCCCGTGTATGAATAATTCTAAATAATAGATTTCTTTCGAGAATAGCCTAGTTCTTCTGCACGAGGCCGTGTCAAATCCCGAAGTTGTAAGTGATTATAATGCTTTTTTACTAAAATGTTAACCTGTCACATGATATATTCTAGAGGTATGAAACAATGAATGTCTCAGCTAGATATCAATTATCATTTGATTACTGTTTATCGATAAAAAGTGTTTAAATTTTACGTTTTCATTACGGATGTTGACTTGCTATAGGTCGCCATTTAAAAATCACATCGCAACATCCGGGAGGTGATACAGTTCGTTTCTACACTGTGAAGATGTGTAACATAGCTAAAAGTTGTGCCTAATTTTGTAGTAGAAAGTAGATTGAAGAATTACATGTAACGTAGCTAAATGATGTGCCTAATTCTATAGTAGAAAGTAGATTGTAGAACTACATGTAACGTAGCTAAATGATGTGCCTAATTCTATAGTAGAAAGTAGATTGTAGAACTACATGTAACGTAGCTAAATGATGTGCCTAATTCTGTAGTAGAAAGTAGATTGTTGAACTACATGTAACATAGCTAAAAGATGTGCTTAATTCTGTAGTAGAAAGTAGATTGTAGAACTACATGTAACATAGCTAAAAGATGTGCCTAATTCTGTAGTAGAAAGTAGATTGGAGAATTACATGTAACATAGCTAAAAGATGTGCCTAACTCTGTAGTAGAAAGTAGATTGTAGAACTACATGTAACATAGCTAAAAGATGTGCCTAATTCTATAGTAGAAAGTAGATTGTAGAACTACATGTAACATAGCTAAAAGATGTGCCTAATTCTGTAGTAGAAAGTAGATTGTAGAACTACATGTAACATAGCTAAAAGATGTGCCTAATTCTGTAGTAGAAAGTAGATTGTAGAACTACATGTAACATAGCTAAAAGATGTGCCTAATTCTGTAGTAGAAAGTAGATTGGAGAATTACATGTAACATAGCTAAAAGATGTGCCTAATTTTATAGTAGAAAGTAGATTGCAGAATTAGATATAACATAGCTTAAAGATGTGCTTAATTCTGTAGTAGAAAGTAGATTATAAAATTAGTTGTAACAGCTAAAGATGAGTGAAATGTGCCTGGTAACCATATAAGTCATTAGCTGAACTCTTGAGTTTGACCAAATACTGGCAGACAGGGCTGTGTTATTGTTTGTATATGCTTCAGAGAATAAAGAAGTAGAATCAGACAATGAAAGCAATTTATCAGTGAAAACATGCTGTTATATTTATGCTCATATAAACAACCAAATGATTACAATGACAATCTTTACCTGGAAAAGTGCATGTTTGTGGCTGGGGTATAACTAGCTAGGTATTCTACTTTGCATCAGATTTTCTACAAAGTTTACAAATTATAACGGTTATGTCAAGATTGCTTTTGACTCGAGGCATATCTTTCATTGTGCCCCGTGTGGGTCACGGGGGCAAATAATAGGGCCACTGCAGATCCCTTTGGAGGGTAGGCAGGGGGTAGAATGCCCCCAAATTCATGTTCATTTTATCATTTTTTGTTCATGCTCATTAAAAGTCTTCATCATGATCCCTGCATTGTTTCAGGTGCCATCTCGCTCATATCACTAGAGCAGTGGCAGAAAAACTATGATGTGGCTCCAGCATATATGGAGTGTCTACAGTAGAATTTGCAGCAACTCTGCAGTTCAGGGTGAGAAGGTTCTAGGCCCGTTCTCTATATTTTATCTCGATGTACTTAGAGGATGAGCCTGGCATGTTAATTCCTGTTAGGCACCATATAACCTTTCATGTGTTGGTGCACCTTAAAACCCCAAGACATGTAACAGCTACATACAATACAAAGCTATAGATTAACGACAAATAGACATGTAACAGCTACATACAATACAAAGCTATAGATTAACGACAAATAGACATGTAACAGCTACATACAATACCAAGCTATAGATTAACGACAAATAGACATGTAACAGCTACTTACAATACAAAGCTATAGATTAACGACAAATAGACATGTAACAGCTACTTACAATACAAAGCTATAGATTAACGACAAATAGACATGTAACAGCTACTTACAATACAAAGCTATAGATTAACGACAAATAGACATGTAACAGCTACATACAATACAAAGCTATAGATTAACGACAAATAGACATGTAACAGCTACTTACAATACAAAGCTATAGATTAACGACAAATAGACATGTAACAGCTACTTACAATACAAAGCTATAGATTAACGACAAATAGACATGTAACAGCTACATACAATACAAAGCTATAGATAAACGACAAATAGACATGTAACAGCTACTTACAATACAAAGCTATAGATTAACGACAAATAGACATGTAACAGCTACTTACAATACAAAGCTGTAGATTAACGACAAATAGACATGTAACAGCTACTTACAATACACAGCTGTAGATTAACGACAAATAGACATGTAACAGCTACATACAATACAAAGCTGTAGATTAACGACAAATAGACATGTAACAGCTACATACAATACAAAGCTGTAGATTAACGACAAATAGACATGTAACAGCTACATACAATACAAAGCTGTAGATTAACGACAAATAGACATGTAACAGCTACATACAATACCAAGCTGTAGATTAACGACAAATAGACATGTAACAGCTACATACAATACCAAGCTGTAGATTAACGACAAATAGACGTGTAACAGCTACATACAATACAAAGCTGTAGATTAACGACAAATAGACATGTAACAGCTACATACAATACAAAACTGTAGATTAACGACAAATAGACATGTAACAGCTACATACAATACAAAGCTATAGATTAACGACAAATAGACATGTAACAGCTACTTACAATACAAAGCTATAGATTAACGACAAAAAGACATGTAACAGCTACATACAATACAAAGCTATAGATTAACGACAAATAGACATGTAACAGCTACATACAATACAAAGCTATAGATTAACGACAAATAGACATGTAACAGCTACATACAATACAAAGCTTTAGATTAACGACAAATGACCATCACCTTGACATTTACCTCTCATTACTCAGTCAACTGTAGGTTAATTGTGGTGCTCACTTGTTTCTACTGCGATTTTCTTTTATCAAAATCCTTGCTATTTTAGCAACAAATTAGCTAGAAATGTAGATAGAGACACAAGCATGCCTACTGTTTGTTAATGAAAATGTCCTGGAACATTTCTTATGAATGACAATAATTATTCTGTTGTCATCACCGTCCCACAGGCTGCCCTGCCCTGGTCTGCCCTGCCCTGCCCCTGCCCATGGTCTGCCTTGCCCCTGGCCTGCCCTGCCCTGTCCTGTCCTGTCCTGCCCTGCCCCTTTCTGACCTGACCTGCTCTGCTCTGCTGTGCTCAGCCTTGACCTACTCTATACTCCTATCATTAACAAACAGTATTAGTCACATTAAAAAATGAACCAACATATATAATTATAGCTAACACTGTTAGGCTATGAATAGTTTTTAGATAATTTGCTGCTATTTGTTAAAGAAAATGGCAGTAGAAACAAGTGCAACAAGGATTTTGATAAAGAAAATGGCAGTAGAAACAAGTGAAACAAGATTTTGATGAAAGAAAATGGCAACAAGGGAGCTAACACAACAATTAACATACAATTGACTTAAGTAAATGAGCAGTAAATGTCCAGGTGATGGTCAGTTGTTGTTAATCTATAGCTGCATTGTATGTAGCAGTATAGAGAGAGCTTCCATGGCCAAGCTGTTACATGTATATGACAGCTCAATCTACTCTTTTAAGAACATAAATACGTAAACATGTGGATGATAAAAACATGTTGTGTGCTTTAAAAAAGAAGAAAAAACTTTTTTTTAAATGCTACCTGACCTGAGGCATTACTTCATTTTAGAGAACCTCCACCACATCAAGGTTGTTACAAAAAAACAACTAAAGACTAAAATACATATACAAAGTCCTCATGGATTGTAAAGATACCTAATAAACTTGAAAACATTGTGTAGGATAGTGTCATTTACTTCACATAATAATATACAGCGCGTTCCAATGTATTTGAACGGTTAACTTTTGTATTTCTGCTCACTTTATTGTTTCGGTGGAAAAACTCATATTTCCATGAATGTTTGAAAAAATGACAACCGTTTAGACAAAACAATGTTCAGGCGAGTGTTCGAAAATGTATGAACCACATCTTACAATATGCCACATTTCTGGGATATGTAAATAAGAACAAGCAAATAATAATTTTCTTACCTATGGTGTAAATTTACACCTCACTGAGGCACTATTCCACCACAATATGTTGTTACTTCCACCACATCAACAGGTAACATATATGAACATAATGAATTGCATAGCCCAGAGACAATAACATAGCTTAGAGATAATGTTAGCTCAAATCAGAAATAAGAACAGTGTAGCCCAGAGATGATAATAATCTAGTACCTGTAATAACACTCACAGCCCATATACAGGTTGTTTTTAGCTCTACTGATCAGAGATCAGCAGAGCTTATGCCGTGGTGTGGCGTCCGTCTGTCTGTAAACTTTTTTTTGTAGCGACTTCTCCTCTGAAACTACTGAATGAATTTTCATGAAACTTTACAGAAATGTTGCCCATGAAGTCTAGTTGATCCTAGCAAAAATTCATGTTGATGTGAAATCCAAAATGGCCGCCAGATCTAAAAATAGGTTTATAAAAAACAAGTTTGTAGCGACTTCTTCATGAAAACTATAAGTGATATTGATATGGGACTTTTTCTAAAATGATCAGCATGACATGATGTTGGTCCTTGTCGAAAATCGTTTTGATTCAACGTTAAACATGGCTGCCAGCGGCCATCTTTGTTTACATAGAGTTATATAATGAAAACTAGTAGCAACTACTCCTCTGAAACTACTTGACGGATTTTCATGAAACTTCACAGGAATGTTGCTCTTGATGTCTAATTGATCCTAGCAAAATTTCAGATCGGCCAGAAATTCAAGATGGCCGCCACAGCTGATAATAGATCTTTAAAAAAGAAGTTTGTAGCGACTACGTCTTGAAAACTATGTGATATTGATATTGGACTTTTTCTAAAATGATCAGCATGACATGATGTTAGTCCTTGTCAAAAATCATTTTGATTCAATGTTAAACATGGCTGTCAGCGGCCAACTATGTTTACATTGAGTTATATAATGAAAACTTGTAGCGACTATTCCTCTGAAACTACCTGACGGATTTTCATGAAACTTCACAGGAATGTTGCTCTTGATGTCTAATTGATCCTAGCAAAATTTCAGGTCGGCCGGAAATTCATGATGGCCGTGGCGACACGACTAAAAATAATGGTTCAAAAAACAAGTCTGTAGCGACTGCTTCCTGAAATCAAAATCAATCAGTAGAGCTTCAAGGTCATTGACCTCTTGTTTAATAAGTGGCTAATGGTTGCGATTAAATCTGATCCGTAACAAATAAATGATTGATATGAGCAATGGCGATTGCGATTAATATTCGGCATACCTCTACGATGTAGGTAATACACTATGCGTACCCAAGGAAATCATAATCGGAAGCCAAAATATAAAACGTTTTTTAGCGATCTTGTTTTTTAAGGGCCAGCAGAGCTTATGGGATGGCGAGTTGTCCGTCCGTCGTTAACTTTTGTCTCGTTAAGATGATAGGTGCTTTATTTTTCATCCGATCTTTACCAAACTTTAACAGGTTGTTAATATCAATGAAAGCTCGTAAAATTTCGAAAACAAGCCAGATCGAACGAGTAACAGCAGAGTTATGGCCCTTGGTTTAGTTAAAAATGCTATATTTTGCCTCGTTAAGACGATAGGTCCTTCCTTTTTCATCAGATCTTTACCAAACTGTACCAGATTGTTAATATCAATGAAAGCTTGAACAAGTTCGAAAACCAGCCAGATCGGACCAGCAACAGCAGAGTTATAGCCCTTGATTTAGTTAAAAATGCTATATTTTGCCTCAAGACGATAGGGCCTTCATTTTTCGTCCGATCTTTCCCAAACTTTACCAGATTGTTAATATAAATGAAAGCTCAGACAAGCTTGAAAATCAGCCAGTTCGGACCAGTAACAGCGGAGTTGTGGCCCTTGATTTACTTAAAAATGCTATATTTTGCCTCGTTAATACGACAGGGTCTTCATTTCTCATCCGATCTTTACCAAACTTCACCAGATTGTTACTATTAATGAAAGCTGCGACAAGTTTGAAAACCAGCCAGATCGGACCAGCAACAGCAGAGTTATAGCCCTTGATTTAGTTAAAAATGCTATATTTTGCCTTCATTAAGACGATAGGGCCTTCGTTTTTCATTCGATCTCTACCGAACTTTATCATCTTGTTAATATCAATGAAAGCTTGGCTAAGTTCGAAAACCAGCCAGATTGGACTAGTAACAGCGGAGTTATGGCCCTTGATTTAGTTAAAAGGGCTATATTTTGCCTCGTTAAGACAATATGGTCTTCATTTTTCATTCGATCTTTACCAAACATTACCAAATTGTTAATATTAATGAAAGCTTGGACAAGTTCGAAAACCAGCCAGATCGGACCAGCAACAGCGCAGTTGTGGCCCTTGATTTAGTTAAAAATGCTATATTTTGCCTTGTTAAGACGATAGGGCCTTCATTTTTCGTCCGATCTTTCCCAAACTTTATCAGATTGTTAATATAAATGAAAGCTCAGACAAGCTTGAAAACCAGCCAGTTCCGACCAGTAACAGCGGAGTTGTGGCCCTTGATTTACTTAAAAATGCTATATTTTGCCTCGTTAATACGACAGGGTCTTCATTTTTCATCCGATCTTTACCAAACTTCACCAGATTGTTACTATTAATATAAGCTGCGACAAGTTTGAAAACCAGCCAGATTGGACCATTTACACCGGAGTTATGGCCCTTGATTTTCTGAAATATGCTATATTTTGGCCTCATTAAGAAGAAAGGGCCTTCATTTGGCCAGATTTCATTGAAATTTTTCAGGGATGATCAGTACCAAGCCTAGTTGTACATATCGTCACCGTGTTCCAGTTGAATGATTTTGGCAGAGTTATGTCCCTTTAAAGGTCTTTGTTCTGACTAGTTCTCCTGAACCCTGGCCGGATTTAAATGAAACTTTTTAGGGATGATCTGTTCCAGGTCTAGTTGTGCAAATCTTTGCCGTGTTCCAGTTGAATGCTTTTTGGCAGAGTTATGGTCCTTTAAAGGTTTTAATACACAAACTTTGTCTGGACTAATCTCCTGAACATCTCCCCAAATTTCAACAAAAAATTACAGGGATGATCAGAACCAAGCTTAGTTGTGCATATCATTGTCGCATTCCGGTTAACAGATTTTTGGTGGAGTTTTGGCCCTTTAAAGGTTTTTGATACACAAACATTTTCCGGGCTTAAAGTTCTCCTGAACCCCTGGCTGGATTTTAACGAAACTTGACAAGGATGATCGGTATCAAGCCTAGTTGTGCATGTCATCGCCATAGTTGGGTTGAATGATTTTTGGCAGAGTTATGACCCCTTAAAGGTTTTAATACACTAACTTTGTACAGACTAGTTCTCCTGAACCTCTGGCTGGATTTCAACGGAACTTGTCGGGGACAATCAGTACGAAGCCTAGTTGCGTATATCATCACCATGTTCTGGTTGAACGATATTTGAAAGAGTTATGGCCCCTTGTACATCAACTATCTTTAGCCAGTAGAGCGTCCACAGGCTCTCTTGGGCCTCTTGTTGTCTCGCCTTTTCGAAGAAGTCGCTCACTCACGTCAAAACTGTCCATGTACTAGACACTCCAAGCAAAGGGCAGATAAATATTTTTACATTCAACTTTTGCTTATAGTTGTATCGCAAAATGACAAAGCAAATCTGGATATGACCTTGACCCTCCAAGGAAATGGGCAGAGAACTTAATCATCTTTACATTCAACTTTTGCATTTAGGTCATTTTCTCACAAACTGTATGCCCTAGACCTTTCAAACTTTTCTTATAGTAAAACCTTGGGTGGTACATCGCAACATGACTAAGCAATTCTGGATATGACCTTGACCCTCCAAGCAAAGGGCAGAGAACTCGATCATTTTTAAAATCAACTTTTGCATTTAGGTCACTTTCTCACAGACTGTATGCCCAAGACCCTTCAAACTTTGCTTATAGTTGTATCTTGGGTTTTACATCGTTTCATGACTAATCAAATGTGGATATGACCTTGACCCTCCAAGGAAAGTGCAGATAACTATAATTTTTACATTCAACTTTAACGTTTAGGTCACTTTCTCACAAACTGTATGCACTAGACCCTTCAAACTTTGCTTATAGTTGTATCTTGGGTGGTACATCGTTTCATGACGAAGCAAATGTTGATATGACCTTGACCCTCCAAGCAAAGTGCAGATAACTAAATCATTTTTACAATCGACTTTTGCGTTTAGGTCGCTCTCACAAACTGTATGCACTAGAACCTTCAAGTTTTGCTTTTAGTTGGATCTTGGGTGGTGCATCGCAATATGACAAAGCAAATGTGGACATGACCTTCATTCTTCAAGCAAAGGGCAGATAATCATTTTTACATGCAACATTTGCATTTAGATCATTCTCACAAACTGTATGCACTAGACCTTCAAACTTTGCTTATAGTTGTATACTTGGGTGGTACATCGCGACATGACAAAGCAAATATGGATATGACCTTGACCCTCCAAGCAAAGGGCAGATAAATTAATCATTTTTACATCCAACGTTTGCGTTTAGGACACTTTCTAGCAAACGCTATGCACTAGCCCTTTCAAACTTTGCTTATAGTTGTATCTTTGGTGGTACATTACAACGTGAAAAAGCAAATGAGGATGTGACCTCCAACCTCCAAGCAAAGGGCAGATAATCATTTTTAGCTCTACTGATCAGAGATCAGCAGAGCTTATGCCGTGGTGCGGCGTCCGTCGTCCGTCCGTCTGTCCGTCCGTCCGTTAACTTTTTTTTTGTAGCGACTACTCCTCTGAAACTACTGAATAGATTTTCATGAAACTTTACAGAAATGTTGCCCATGAAGTCTAGTTGATCCTAGCAAAAATTCATGTAGATGTGAAATCCAAGATGGCCGCCAAATCTAAAAATAGGTTTTTAAAAAACAAGTTTGTAGCGACTACTTCTTGAAAACTCTAAGGGATATTGCTATGGGACTTTTTCTAAAATGATCAGCATGACATGATGTTGGTCCTTGTCGAAAATCGTTTTGATTCGACGTTAAACATGGCTGCCAGCGGCCATCTTTGTTTACAGTTATATAATGAAAACTTGTAGCGACTACTCCTCTGAAACTACTTGACGGATTTTCATGAAACTTCACAGGAATGTTGCTCTTGATGTCTAATTAATCCTAGCAAACATTCAGGTCGGCCGGAAATTCAAGATGGCCGCCACGGCTAAAAATAGATTTTTAAAAAATAAGTTTGTAGCGACTACTTCTTGAAAACTATAAGAGATATTGATATGGGACTTTTTCTAAAATGATCAGCATGACATGATGTTGGTCCTTGTTGAAAATCGTTTTGATTCGACGTTAAACATGGCTGCCAGTGGCCATCTTTGTTTACATAGAGTTATATAATGAAAACTTGTAGCGACTACTCCTCTGAAACTACTTGACGGATTTTCATGAAACTTCACAAGAATGTTGCTCTTGTTGTCTAATTGATCCTAGCAAAATTTCAGGTTGGCCGGAAATTCAAGATGGCCGCCACGGCTAAAAATAGATTTTTAAAAAATAAGTTTGTAGCGACTACTTCTTGAAAACTATAAGAGATATTGATATGGGACTTTTTCTAAAATTATCAGCATGACATGATGGTTATCCGAGTCGAACATTATTTTGATTCGACGTTAAACATGGCTGCCAGTGGCCATCTTTGTTTACATAGAGTTATATAATGATAACTTGTAGCGACTACTTCTCTGAAAATACTTGACGGATTTTCATGAAACTTCACACGAATGTTGCTCTTGATGTCTAATTGATCCTTGCAAAATTTCAGGTCGGCCGGAAATTCAAGATGGCCGCCATGGCTAAAAATAGATTTTCAAAATACAAGTTTGTAGCGACTACTTCTTGAAAAGTATAAGTGATATTGATATGGGACTTTTTCTAAAATGATCAGCATGACATGATGGTTATTCAAGTCGAACATTATTTTGATTCGACGTTAAACATGGCTGCCAGTGGCCATGTATGTTTACATAAGAGTTATATAATGATAACTTGTAGCGACTACTCCTCTGAAACTACTTGACGGATTTTCATGAAACTTCACACGAATGTTGCTCTTGATGTCTAATTGATCTTAGCAAATTTTCAGGTCGGCCGGAAATTCAAGATGGCCGCCATGGCTAAAAATAGATTTTTAAAAAATAAGTTTGTAGCGACTACTTCTTGAAAACTATAAGAGATATTGATATGGGACTTTTTCTAAAATGATCAGCATGACATGATGGTTATCCGAGTCGAACATTATTTTGATTCAATGTTAAACATGGCTGTCAGTGGCCATCTTTGTTTACATAGAGTTATATAATGAAAATTTGTAGCGACTACTCCTCTGAAACTACTTGACGGATTTTCATGAAACTTCACAGGAATGTTGCTCTTGATGTCTTATTGATCCTAGCAAAATTACAGGTCGGCCGGAAATTCAAGATGGCCACCACGGCTAAAAATAGATTTTCAAAAAACCAGTTTGTAGCGAGTACTTCCTGAAATCAAAATCAATCAGTAGAGCTTCAAGGTCATTGACCTCTTGTTACATTCAACTTTTGCGTTTAGGTCACTTTCTCACAAACTGTATACAACCTTTCAAACTTTGGTTATAGTTGTATCTTGGGTGTTACATCGCAATGTGAAAAAGCAAATGTGGATGTGACCTTGACTGTGTAAGCAAAGGGCAGATAAGTTGATTATTTTTATATTCAGCTTTTGCAGAACTTTATATCACTGTATGCCCTAGACCTTTTAAACATTGTTTATAGTTGTATCTTGTGTGGTACATTGTAACGAGAAAAAACAGATGTGGATGTGACCTTGACCCTCCAAGTAAAGGGCAGATAATTTAATAATTTGTACATTCAACTTTTGTGTTTAGGTCACTTTCTCGTGAACTATATATGCATTGGACCTTTCAATCTTTTGTTACAGTTGTATATTGATTAGTACATCATAATGTGATGTGCTAATGTGGTTGTGACCTTTACTCTCCAAGCAAAGGGCCGATAGCTTAAAAATTTTACATTCATTCAACTGGAACTTTTGCGTTTTGATCACTTTCTCATAAATTGTAATTGATAGACCTTTCAAACTTTGTTGATCGCCGTATCTTAGTTTGTACATAGCAACGTGACATAGGCAATGCAGATGTGACCTGCACCCTCCAAACAAGGGGCAGATTACTTTTACGTCGCTTTCTCGCAAACTATAATGCACTGGATGTTTTAACTTTAGATTATAGTTCATGTAGTTAATTTTTGGAAGACAAACCATTCTATTTTTACACTGTTGTGTCTTGGGTAGTGCAATTTAGACAAGGGTTTCATCCATACCTACCTTTTTTTTTTGTAGTGTAGATTTTTTTTTTTTTTGTTAGCTCTACTGGCCAAAGGCTCTACTGGCCAAAGGCCAGGAGGGCTTATGCGATCACTTTTCGTCAGTCGTCCATCCGTCCGTCTGTCTGTCTGTTAGCAATTTTATAAAATCAACATCTCCTCTGAAACCGCTTGAAGGATTTTAATGAAACTTCATCACAATGTTACTTGGGAGGGCCCCTCTCAGATTTTTGTTTTTCGTGGTCGCCAGTCATCCAAGATGGTCGCCATGGCTAAAACTAGGTCAAATTTAAGGAAATTTGAACCGACATCTCCGAAACCACTTATTCCATTCTACTGAAATATCATATACATGTTCCTTGGGTTGGCTTCTATCAAGTTTGTGTTTTTCTTTATTGTCGAATAATCAAAATGGCCGCCACGGCGACTCAAAGTTTAAATAGAGTTATATAGGAAAAGGTTAAAGATGACATGTCTGAAACCTCTTCAAGGATTTTGATGAAATTTAATCACAATGATATTTGGGGTAGTCCCTCTCAGATTTGTGTTTTTCGCGGCCGCCAGTCATCCAAGATGGCCGCCATGGCTAAAACTAGGTCAAATTTAAGGAAATTTCAAACGACATCTCCGAAACCACTGATTCCATTTAACTGATATATCATTTACATGTTCCTTGGGTTGGCCTCTATCAAGTTTATGTTTTTCGTTATCGTCGAGTAATCAAAATTGCCACCACGACTAGGTCAAATTTAAGTCAATTTCAAACGACATCTTCTCCAGAACTACTTATTCCATTCTTGTGAAATATCATATACATGTTCCTTGGGTTGGCCTCTACCAAGTTTGTGTTTTCTTTTTGTCTAACAATCAAAATGTCTACCACGGTGACCCAAAGTTTACATAGAGTTATATAGGAAAAGGTTAAAAATGCCAGTATAATTTTAGTGTGTGGGTTCAATCCCACGAATCTGTTACCAGGCTATTAGTTTAAATTCTATAAGTACTGGTATCCCGTTGCCAGTCTAACATTCTATTAAGTACTAGTATCCTGTTATCAGGCTATTAGTTTAAATTCTATAAGTACTGGTATCCCGTAGCCAATCTAACATTCTATTAAGTACTAGTATCCTGTTACCAGGCTATTAGTTTAAATTCTATAAGTACTGTTATCCCGTTGCCAGTGAACTAGTGAGTGCTGGTATGCCGCTACCAGGCCACTAGTTTCTATTCTATAAGTACTGGTATCTCGTTGCCAGTCTACTAGTGAATGCTATGGTGCTACCAGGCCTCTAGTTTCTATTATATAAGCATTGGTATCTTGTTGCCAGTCTACTATTCTTTTAAGTACTGGTTTTGCCATTACCAGTCCACTAGTTTCAATTCTATAAGTACTGGTATCCTGTTGCCAGTCTACTAGTGAGTGCAGGTATGCGGCTACCAGGCCACTAGTTTTCATTCTATAAGTACTGGCACTTAGTCTGGTATCCAGTTGCCACTCTACATAGTATCCCACTACCAGGACACTAGTTTCCATTCTACAAGTACTGGTATCCTGTTGCCAGTATGCCCTTACCAGGCCTCTAGTTTTCATTGTATAAGTATTGATATCCTGTAACCAGGCTAATAATTTCTTTTCTATAACTACTGGTATTCTGTTACCAGGCCACTCATTTTCCTTCTATAAGTACTGGTATCCTGTTACCAGACCACTATAGTTTTCATTCGATAAGTACTGCTATCCCATTACCAGGCCACTAGATTTCATTCTATAAGTACTGGTATCCCGTGACCATATTATTGGTTTCTATTATATAAGTACCGGTATCTCGTTACCAGGCCATACTTCTATTTATTACTGGTATCACGTTGCCAGTCTACTAGTGAATGCTGGTATTCTGCCTACAGGCCATAAGTTTTCATTCTATAGGTACTGGTATCCTTTTACCAGGCTACTTGTTTCTGTTCTATAAGTACTGGTATCCTGTTACCAGTCACTAGTGAGTGATGGTATGCCCCTACCAGGCCACTAGTTTTCATTTTATAAATACTGGTATCTGGTTACCAAACCACCATTCTGCAAGTACTGGTGGTATCCCATTTCCAGTCCACTAGTGAGTACTGGTATTCCGCTACCAGGCCATAAGTTTCTATACTAGAAGTACTGGTATCCTGTTGCCAAGCTACTGGTTTCATTCTATAAGTACTGGTATCCTGTTGCTAGTCTGCTAGTGAGTGCTGGTTTTTCACTACCAGGCCACTAGTTTTCATTCTATAAGTACTGATATCCATTACAAGGGCCACTAGTTTTCATTCTATAAGTACTGATATCCAGTTGCCAGTCTACTAGTGATTGCTGGTATGGCACTACCAGGCCACTAGTTTTCATTCTATAAGTATTGATATCTCATTACCAGGCTACTAGTTTTCATTCTATAATTACTGGTATCCTGTTACTAGTCTACTGGTGAGTGATGGCCACCAGGCCTCTAGTTTTCATTCTATTAGACTTAGTATTGATACCCTGTAACCAGGGCTACTAGTTTCTTTTCTATAAATGCTGGTATCCTGTTTACCAGGGCTACTTCTCTTCTATATGTACTGGCATCCCACTATCAGAGGACTAGTTTCCATAGTGATTGGTGGTGTGCCACTACCAGGCCACTAGTTTTCAATTCTATAAGTACTGGTATCCGTTGCAAGGCCACATACTATAAGTTACTGGAATCCGTTGCTTGTGAGTGCTGGTATGCTGCTACCACCAGACCACTAGTTTCAGCTCTTAGCCGAAGACCAGTAGAGCCGATGGGATGCCGAGTTGTCTGTTGTCCGTCCGTCGTACGTCGTCAACTTTCGTTTCAAGGACGATAGGGCCTTCATTTGTCATCCGATCTTACCAGGGACTGTTTTTTAATGGTACCCTACCCTATATATGTATTTTGTAAAATAAACCTACCTAGACTATATATATCTCTATAAAAATAAAATATAAATAAAATAATGTATTATTATCAAATAACAAAACACAAAACTCAGTGTGACAGAAAACAACTTTGGTCTGGATCGCCATACATGTGATACCTCACGGCGTGAGATGACAAATCTCACGGAATTCTAACCTCCTCCCTGTCCCACGGAATTGTGTGAAAAACTCCGTAAAATTGCTAAAATCGATTTTTCAAAAATCATCGGTCTAATTCCTTTGTTTGGTAATGCCAACTTGATCGCGAGACCGTCACGTGACATACCTGCATTTGACCTGGATCAATAGCCTGGGGAAAGTGGGTGAAACTGTTATTTGCAAACAGTTTATGGCTTAATTGATCTTACCAAAGGACTAGCAGCACACTTATGAAGTCTTTAATGATGTCTGTAATTAACAGGTTAGATACGACTTGAACAAATTGCAGGCGTCATTTATTTACAAGTGGAAAATGAATGTTTGTTAAAGGTGATGCAGTAATTATCGGAATAGCGAAAACGAGTAGACTTTGTCAACATGAATTCGATGAGTATGTATGATTTAATTAAAACAATAAGGGATGTTCCATTAAAACATACCAGGGGGTGTTTTTCAAGTTAAAAAACACATTTTTTTCTCGAATCAATACTCGCTCGATAAGCAGATTTGTCAAGGGTGGTGTTGCTTCTAATAATAGAAATCGAATTCAAGAATGACAACTCCTACGAAATTTCGTACTTCGTACTCTGTTAGATTCGTACTATTGTACATCGTACTCATTTTGATTCATACTATCGGTTATTTTTCAGAGGGGAAGTTATTAGGCAGCAAATTTTGCACGGCCGTTTTTGAAAAATCGCGGCCAATATTTGTCGAAGTGGGTGGGGCAAAAAATATTTTTTTATTATTATTATTTTTTTTTTAAAGCTCTTCCTTTTTCAATATTTTATGTTTTGTAAGTACGAAAATATAACAACAAACTTTAAAGAGGCACTGTCTGTAAGTATTAAAGTAGATTATTGGGCATAACCGAATAACAGCGAAATGAACAGTGAACATGTTTATCATTGGTTATTAAATAACATATTGTTTTAAAAACTGTTTTTATTCATTCTTGTTATCTCTCCTGACATCAATGCAAGAAACTTGTTTAAAAGTGTATTTTTTAGGTATTCGTTTTATGGAATTTGGGTATAAAATACTGCTTGCGTGCTAAAAAAAGCCCGCGAAAAAAGCCTCCAGATTTTTGCATGAGATCTCCTTTAAAAAAATCACTAAACTCCCAGATTGAGGTCCTGAAAGTATCACATGTATGGATCGCTGTTTATTATTTGGGTCTGTTTTAGGCTTTTTCTGACATTTTAGCAGACAACCGGAAAACACCTGGCTCGTTGATTGGTCTAAACAAACCGAAAGAATAAATCAAATTAGCGACCCTGTGCAAGGTCATCTTCGACGCTTGTTTTTAAATACAAACTTTTGTTTTAAAAAAAAGAAAGCATCACAGACGATCGAGACTGACTGAAGGGCGATGATTATTATTGGTCAGATGAATATACAAACCCGGTTTTCCACTTCTGAGGGATATAACGCCCGAGATAAAGCCGACAATTTAAAGAGAAACAGAAAATCAGAAAAAAAGGTGCGCATTAAAATCACAAAGCCGTGGGATTTACTACGCATCCTGCAAACGCACATTAATTTTGTTCCATTCGAGTCCCCAGCAAATATTAAAACTAGACGCAGGACTCGCAGGTAACAAAATCACTGTATCTTTTCGTCCTTTTCATTCAAGAGGGCTGGCATGGCGCATTCGGTAGCGCGGAGGATTTGTAACCGGAGGCCCCGGGTTCAGTCCTCCATGGTGCCACTGAGTTCCGTCGGTGTGTTCTTGGGCAAGACACTTTCCCTTAGCCCCATCCGTTGGATGGGGACGTAAACCGGGCAGTCCCGTGTATCGGTCTATCCTCCGAGCATGTTAAAGAACCATAGGAATCTATTCGATAATAAGAGTAGGGCAGGTTCCTGGATTCCTATGTATCCTTCCCCTCTCTCTGGGGCAGCTCTAAATAACCTATACTGTGTTGATGAGCCGTTAAACAACATTCAGTTGAATTCTTTTCATTCAAGATATAGATTGTTTAATATCAGTTTGCTATTGTGGAAATGTATGCATTTATTCCAGCACCTCTCCAAATTTGGCAGAACCGTTGAGTAGGGTACTGTTGATAATCAGTTTGACTTGCTTTATAGTGATCTCATATTTTATACTTTTATAGAAGGATCCCTATAAAAGCATAAAGAGTGGGGTCACTCTGAAGCAGATCAAGTTGTGTGTCAAAGGTACCACAGTCGATTGTTATGACAATTTGGAATGAGATGTGATGGAATAAGGACAGAACTTCAATAATAGCAAGCTTATTGAATCACCTATTTGATGATTGGTTAACTGGCTGTTCGCAAAGACGTAACCAGGCTCATATAAATTATACGCACAAAAATAATAATTGATCACCGCAGGCAGATATTCTATCTAGTGAGGTTAGGGGCATGCCCACCTCCTCCCCTCAAAGAAACGCCAAACAAACACACAACATTTTGGCTCTTGTAGTTGAATATGGTCCAGTCTAGTGCTTTCTAGGGCAATCTTTTCCATCTTTTATCTGCAAATATTGAAGTTCTTTATGACTGGCAAAAATATATTTACATGCATATTTTGCGTATATGCAGTTATCTTGAATCAGGAGGGGTCTCTGAGTTTAATACTGGACACATATGCAAGGCACTTGTTCGCCATAATACATGCCAGATCGGACCAGTAACAGTATTTATATTTTGCTTCGTTAAGATGATAGGCAGGGCAGGAAAAATCCACTCGTCCGCTCGTCATGACGAGTGACACCTCGTGCAGGACGAGTAAGTTTTCCTGTCTGGTCGTCCTGTCGGACAAGTGAAAAAATTGATGAGCTAATTTTTTTCTAGCTTAAATCGCGTGTCTAGCTAGAAATACGATATTTGCGCTGTTAAAATCAAAACCGGATGTTTACTTGTTGGTAAGCAAGCAGACTTGCTTCTAAAAATAGAATCAATTCAAGAACGACAACTCCTACGAAATTTCGTTCTTCGTCCACAATTAGATTCGTACTACTGTACATCGTACTCAGTTTGTTTCATACTATCGGTTATTTTTCAGAGGGGAAGTTATTAGCCAGCCATCCGTGCAGCCGTCGTTGCACGGCCGTTTTTGAAAAATCGCGCCCAATATTTGGTGGAGTGGGTGGGGTAACTTTTTTTTTTTTTTTTTTTTTTTTTTTAAACTTACTTTCTCAATATTGTTATGTTTTTTAAAGTACGAAAATATAACAACAAACTTTAAAGTGACACTGTCTGTAAGTATTAAAGCAGGTTATTGAGCATAACCAAATAACAGCGAAATGAACAGTGAAAACATGAGGGTAGACCCAATGAATTTGACTATTTATTTAGAAGTTTTGTTGTGAATCAGTAAATACTAACCACATTAAAATACAGTGTTGGTTTTAGTTAATAAACACATCATGATATAACTTGTTTTTTGTAGGACGAGTAGATTTTTTGAAGGACGAGTAAGATTTCCAATCCACTAGTCCTACAGGACGAGTAGGCTATTAAAAAAATTTCCTGCCCTGATAGGGCCTTCATTTTTCATCCGGTCTTTACCAAACTTTATCAAATTGTTAATATTGGTGAAAGCTCGGACAAGTTTGAAAACCAGCTAAATCAGACTAGTAACACTAGAGTTATGACCCTTGTTTCCTGAAAAATGCCATATTCGGCCTTGTGAACTCTCTAGCACCTTCATTTTGTATTTTATCTTTACCAAACTTTTACAGATTGTTAATATATGAACAAATTTGAAAATGAGCTATATCAGACCTGGAACAACCGAGTTATATCCCAAAATACCTTTCGGCCAGCCTTAATTTTGTGTTTGATCTTTTACTAACTTGGCCAGATTGTTGAAATCAATGAAGCTCGAACGAGAACCAGCCAGATTGAACCAGTAACACTAGAGTTATGGCCCTTTTTCAAATCTCACTGGAGGCATAATTTTTTAATTTTATTTTTGTTTCGCCTTTTCAAAGAAAAAAAGACAGGTTTTGCTTTTCTGGTGGTGGCAAAGGCATTAACGTTCAAGTTTTGCGGTTAGGTCATTTTCTCAAAAACTATGCGCTAGACCTCTCAACCTTTGCTTGTGGTTGTATCTTGGTTGGTACATTGCACTGTCACAAAGCAAATGTGGAAGTGACCTTGACCCTCCAAGCAAAGGGCAGATAACTTAATGTTTATATTCAACTTTTGCGTTTAGGTCACCCTTTCACAAACTATATGCACTAGACTTTTCAAACTTTGCTTATAGTTGTATCGTGGGTGTTACATTGCAACATGATAAAGCAAATGTGGAGTGACTTTGACCGTCCAAGCAAAGGGCAGATAACGTAATAATTTTTACCTTCAACTTTTGCGTTGAGGTCAATTTCTCGCAAACTGTATGCACTACACCTTTCAAATTTTGCTTATAGTTGTATCTTGGGTGGTACATCACAATGTGGCAAAGAAAATGTGGATGTAACCTTGACCCTCCTAGCAAAGGGCAGATAACCTTATAATTTTTTACCCTTCACTTTTGCGTTTATGTCACGTTTTCTCAAACTGTATGCACTAGACCTTTCAAACTTTTCTTATAGTTGTATCTTGAGTGGTACATTGCTTGCAACATGACAAAGCAAATGTGGTGATGGATGTGACCTTGACCTTCTAAGCAAGGAGCACATAACTTAATATTTTTTACCTTCAACATTTGCGTTTAGGTCACTTTCTCAAATTTTTTATACATTAGACCATTCAAAACTTCGCTTATAGTTGTTTCTTGGGTAGTACATCACAACATGTCAAAAAGCAAATGTGAATGTGACCTTAACCATCCAAGAGAAGGGCAGATAACTTTAATTGTTACATGTACATCTCTTTCTCATGAACTATAATTACGCACTAGATGCTTTAAAGCTAATTTATAGCTTAATCTTTGAAAGACAAAACATTCTATTTTGACATAGTTGTGTATTGGGTGGTGCATCTTTTTGGACGCGTGGATTTCATCTGTGACCTTGACCTACTTTTTGGAGCTGATAAAAAGTTGTTATTTTGTTTTATTTTCAAAACTTTCGATCAAACTTGAGGAATAATTAACTGCAGTAGTCCTCATCAGTAGTCCTGAGATCACTGGATCAAACATGAGGAATAATTAACAGCAATAGTCCTCATCATGTGGCCAATCTGAGATCTGAGATCAATGGATCAAACATGAGGAATAATTTACAGCAATAGTCCTCATCATGTGGCCAATCTGAGATCTGAGATCACTGGATCAAACATGAGGAATAATTAACAGCAATAGTCCTCATCATGTGGCCAATCTGAGATCTGAGATCACTGGATCAAACATGAGGAATAATTAACAGCAATAGTCCTCATCATGTGGCCAATCTGAGATCTGAGATCACTGGATCAAACATGAGGAATAATTAACAGCAATAGTCCTCATCATGTGGCCAATCTGAGATCTGAGATCAATGGATCAAACATGAGGAATAATTTACAGCAATAGTCCTCATCATGTGGCCAATCTGAGATCTGAGATCACTGGATCAAACATGAGGAATAATTAACAGCAATAGTCCCTCATCATGTGGCCAATCTGAGATCTGAGATCACTGGATCAAACATGAGGAATAATTAACAGCAATAGTCCTCATCATGTGGCCAATCTGAGATCTGAGATCACTGGATCAAACATGAGGAATAATTAACAGCAATAGTCCTCATCATGTGGCCAATCTGAGATCTGAGATCAATGGATCAAACATGAGGAATAATTTACAGCAATAGTCCTCATCATGTGGCCAATCTGAGATCTGAGATCACTGGATCAAACATGAGGAATAATTAACAGCAATAGTCCTCATCATGTGGCCAATCTGAGATCTGAGATCACTGGATCAAACTTGAGGAATAATTAACAGCAATAGTCCTCTGCATGTGGCCAATCGGAGATCACTGGATCAAACTTGAGGAATAATTAACGAATGAATGAATGGTGTTTTACGGCACTCGACACAAAAATAGGTCATATTGTGCGCAAAAACTGATGAAAGATGAAAAAACTAAGTAGTAAATAAAAATTAATGTAAATGTATGACGATAAACTATTTACAAATATGTGATGATATGGTAGTAATATAAACTATGTATAAGTGTAAATCAACAAATGATTTTCATTTGAAACCGCTTGATGGATTTCAAAATAACTTCAAAGAAATGATGTTTGGGTGACACACACTCTACCAAGATTGTTCAAGCCAGAAATGATGTTTGGGTGACACATACTCTACCAAGATTGTTCAAACCGGGTTGATTCATCAAAAACTTGACCGCCAGGCGACGGGGCTTATTTTTGCTATATTTCTATATGGAATACTTAAAAAATCTTCTCCTGAAACCGCTTGATGGATTTCAAAATAATTTCACAGAAATGGTGTTTGGGTGACACTCTACTGAGAGTGTTCAGGCCGGGTTGATTCTTCAAAAAACATGGCCACCAGGGGCGGGGCTTATTTTTTGCTATATTTCTATATGGAAAACTTAAAAAATATTTTTGTCTGAAACCGCTTGATGGATTATATAAGCCGGGTTGATTCGTCAAAAATCAAGGCCGCCAGGGGGTGGGTCAGTTTCCCTATATAACGATCAGAAAACGTTTAAAACTTCTCGTCTGAAACCACTTGTACCATTACAAAATAATTTCACAGAAATGATGTTTGGGTTGGCCTCTTCCAAGATTGTTCAAACCGGGTTGATTCATAAAAAAACTTGTCCGCCAGGGGAAGGGGCTTATATTTGCTATGTTTCTATATGGAAAACAAAATAGCAACTCCTCTGATTTGTCAAAAAACATGGCCACCAGGAGGCAAGCCCAATTTTTGCCATATTTCTATATTTTGTTAAACTGGGTTGATTCATCAAAACATATAGCTACCAGTGGGCGGGCAGTTTCCCCTATATAACTATATGGAAACGTTTACCAACGTTTTGTTAATGCTATCAGCTATAGGACATCCATTCCTGTCATCATACTAGATTTTATAATATAAAATATTTTGCATAAAGTGCATAAAACTGAGCTGAAACTGACACCCTGTTTTGTTTTAGCTCACCTGAGCATATAGTGCTCAAGGGTGCCAGTCGGAGGGGATCTTTTCTTATATCTTTATTGGAAAAAGCTAGTCATGTTGATTTGATGTTTGAGTGACACTCGACAAAGATTGCTCAGAACATGACTGCCTTCAGGTGAGCGATTTAGGACCATCATGGCCCTCTTGTCTAGTTAAATATGATGAAGTGAACATGCTGTGCATAACGTCCCATGGCATAACTCATTTTTGTCGCGACCCGCTAACACATTTGATTAAATGCATTCCTCAAACAGTTTTGAATGGGTTGTTGCCAAATTCATATAAACATACCAACTGATGACCTTATTTCCCTCTACATTACTCATTGTTGATTGCCTAATTTATTAAAGAATTATGGCCCTTTGAAATTCTGTGTATTTAGGTAAAAAGCTTTGTTTCTGTATTAAGGAATTTCCACAAAATTCTTAGAATATTCTTACCATTGAATAAATCGCTTTGTTTTGTTTGTATGGTGTTTTGTTTGTATGGTGTTTTACGTCATTTGCAACACATATAAAGTTATATATATGAGGGTTGATTATTTTTTTGGTGGAGGTATATCACCCACTTTTCCTGGGTAGAACCAGTACTGTACACTTCCCGCCATTCCTAAGAATCAATACTTCCTCACTTGCAAAAACAGAAATAGCATGTAGTCTGTGTCACTCGTCGGATGTCATCTATTATCATTATGCCAGTATCTTCCTCCTGCTCTTGTCCAAATGAAATTCACAGACCTGCCGTGTTTCGATACTTTTCACTCAGTAGATGATGCCTACGTATAATAGGAAGATTAAACGAAGCTTACCTTGAAAAGGGAAGATGAAGTTTGATCAATATTTTATCAACTGCAAACCACTTTGGGGATCACACAGAGATGACGTAGCTGTACCAGCATCCCAGAATCAGTCTTTAGAGCTCTAACATTAGATCATGTTTATTTGTCATGTAAATTATACAACATAAACTTGATCTATATCAAGGTGAATGAAGAATCAAATTATATACTAGGGTGGGTAGTGGTGGGTGTGTGATCCCCAAAGTGGTTTGCAGTTGATAAAATATTGATCAAACTTCATCTTCCCTTTTCAAGGTAAGCTTCGTTTAATCTTCCTATTTTATCAACTGCATAACCCCTTTGGTGGACCCCACAGAGATATTAGAGTTGATTCTTGAGAACCAATAATAAGTCAACATAAACATTCAGTTTAAAATGTAATAATATTATACAACTTTGATTAAATGGTAAGCCCACTTCAAATGTTAATGTCGTTGGGTGTTAACCCTATTTCCATAAAATTGCAGTCCGCATGTCTATGGGTCACTCCAGTGAAGCTTTAAGCTTTATTCTTAGACTCAGTTCTGTAAAACTGACTGAAAAGTGACATCTTTGTCGATTTTCTTATTATAAAACCGAGCAAATGTTTGTGCATTTTTCCATCCCGCTGTTTTTATAATGGTAGATAAAGGCACACCACTATGTTTTGCAGCAGATGTAGAGGCTGCCCGGGTACTATGGGCACCATAATCATTGCTTATTCCCGCCTTCAACATTAAAAGTTTTAACCCATCGAGAGACAGTTTGCTTAGAAACTGCTCTATGTGGTTTCTGTGTACTTATCAAGAGTTTTTTCTCTGAAGTGCGCAACAGCTCAGTTCTCCGTACATATTCCTTAAGTGTTCTGACAAAACATTGGTTAGGTTTTTTGTCGTAATTATCTAGCTGTATTATATCCAAATGATGTCCAGGTTTTGACTGTTTTAGTAAGTGATTTGGGTGTATTACACATGAATTTTGTTGAAATTCTATGTCCGAAATTTCAATTAAATGCAGTTTAAGTCTGACAGCTTTGAGCAGTTAAAAGTAAGAACAACATACACAATTTGTGTGACAACTGAAGTAATGTAGTACTTTCTATAGTGTCGATATAGGAAAGGACAATATTAGCATTCCAAACAGCAGTATATCTTGGGAGGCTAGGTCGTTTTGCAAATACACCCGTCATAAATCGTTTTATAAGAAAATGGTGACTATGATCGATATTTGAACAAATACTAGAAAGATTGCTAATAGCTGCTCTTGCCGTCTGGAACACGGTGTACTTCCGTCCTTGTCTGAAGAGCATGACAAAGAATGCCAGAATATTATTTACAGAGGGTTTAAAGGGATTGAACCGTTGCCCACAAAAAGATATCCACTTTTTAATGTATGTGTTGTATTGAATTTTTGTGGATTTCCGCCAGGATTCCATAATGATGTCGACTGCCTCATCAGGTATTCCTTTGCTTTGAAGTGATTTCCTGATAATCTGAAAACTGCAAGTCTCATTTTCTTCAAAGGATGCAGCTGTTCTGGTTTGTGAGGCAGATGGAGAATGTCTTGTGGAGGTGGCAGAAGGTAGCATGGTCCGCAGATCAATCGAAGAAGAGACGCCCACCAAACCTGTGTTCTCCATATCGGAGCGACCAAAACTGCTTCCGTAGCATTCTCTTCTAGTTTCTGCAGAATCCGTGCAATTAGACTGAAAGGTGGAATTTAATAGCAAGAGATATCTGGTTCTGGTGTTTGGACAGGAAAATACATTTGAGTGCAGCTCATGTTCCTGGTATTTGCAATGTAGA
The DNA here is from genome assembly GCA_037043455.1 of Cyrtodaria siliqua. NCBI lineage: Eukaryota > Metazoa > Mollusca > Bivalvia > Adapedonta > Hiatellidae > Cyrtodaria > Cyrtodaria siliqua. Next base: position 57,584 of record JAWPHD010005386.1, on the reverse strand, counting down.
GGCAGATGAAATGTCTCGGAAGTTCAATGACGATCTAGAATGGTCTATGTCAGAAGAGCATTTTCAAATAATACGGTCAAAATTCCCAGAAATATCAGTGGATTTATTTGCGTCTAGACTGAATTTCAAAATGAAAAGATACGTTTCGCTTAGACCAGAGCCTGAGGCTTATACAGTCGATGCTTTTTCGCTATTATGGACTGATGATATTTATTACATAAGTTGTCTAGCTCAGTCGTCCTTCCCCCAAACCTATTTACATATGCACAGCTAGTGGTGTTATCCATGAATATACGCACGTGCATATCTGATGTATGTTTACATAAAGACATGAGGGCAGCTGACATGCTTTCAGTTCTAAAATATTTATATGAAGAGATTGTTCATGTAAAGACCACTGACCACCTGTCTTAAGCTGAACCGCTTTATTGACTGCTCCCCACCCCTGTTTTGAAGCATCCGAGTAGATCACTACGGTAGGTTGCGGATGAGAAACCACTTTGTGAGTAACTGGAAGGTTAGCAATCCACCAGTTTCCTTTTGTAATTCGTAAGTTTTTCTCTTTAATTTTTTTGAGCGGCTTGTAAAACAAAGGAGCGTATTGAACACCTGGCTCGGCAGCGACCATTTTACCGATCAGTTGAGCAAATTGTCTTATTGTAACTTTGGATTTCCCCCGTAGGCGTATGCATAGTGCAATTAATTCGTCCCGACGTACTAATGATAATTTAATAGTCATTGTTTCTGAGCACAGGTCGAATCCTAAGAATGTGATCTGTTTACTAGGTATTAATACTGACTTTGTGGGATGGACTGTTAATCCCAAAGAATCCATAAGGTCGACTGTTAATAAAACGTTATCTCTGCAGTCTGCCCATGATGAACCTTGTAAACATGAATCATCTATGTATGCCGTGCTTAAATAGCCTTTAGCCCTTAAGGTAGCGAAAACCGGTTTCATGATTTTCGTAAAAACCCTTGGTGATGATGTCAAACCCATCACTAGGGCTGTGAATTGATATTTAGTTCCCTTGTGCCAAAATCTAAAATATTTCCTATCGTCTACTGAAATAGGGATTGAATAAAACGCCTCTGAGAGATCTACCGAAGCAAAGTAACAATCTTTGCGCATTGATTCAACTGCAGATTTTAGTGTCTCCATTTTGAAGTGAATGTTTTCCATGCATTCTGAGTTGAATTGTTTTAAGTTTAAAATTATTCGTATTTTCCCATCTTTTTTTAGGTCTTGTGAAAATGTTAGAAATGTATTCATTTTTTGCTTCGGCGTGACCTGCCACCTCAATAATTTTGCAGTTTAAAAATCTCTCGAGTTCTAAATTAATTTTTTCTTGATCTAAATCGTCAAACTTGATAGGTTTTGGTATAAATGTTTGGTTTGGTTTCCTAGACAACTCAACTTGATAACCAGAAATTGTTTGTAAAATCCATTTGTCGTTTGTAATTTTTGTCCAACTATTGAAGTTTTGTTGTGTTTTCCCAGCAACAAAGTTGTCAGTGGTATTAACTAAGGATATATGCCCTTTAGCAAGACTCACTTTTATTTTCTGACGTTCTTCATCCCATATCCCTGTTTGTGGAACCCTTGTTTCTTTTCTCGCCATTGCTGTTTTGGCCTCTGGTTGTTTGGGAGTGGTTGTTGAACGACTTGCTTGGGGGGTGTATATTTTGGTTGACTTGGTGTGTGGACACCCCCCTTTTCTGTAAAAAAGGTTTTGACGGTAATTGCGTAATTTGAATTTCCTTCTCATTGACTGCTTTCACTTCTTCTTTTATGTTGTTCCCGAACAGTTTTGTAGTTGATGTTGTGGTGGACATACATACATTTTTTACTTGAGGGAGAAGGTCCTTGCAGATTTTGTCTTTCCTTATTTTGTTGGTTTGCGTGGTTGTGTAAACCATCATTTTAAATGTATCTGATCATCTCTGTCATTTTGACACTGTCCACTGTTTGGTTGGCTTGGAGGTAGTCCAGTGCACGAAGTACAGGCACTATGCATGTGGACATTTGTGTCACTGCCTTTTGCATCTGCACATCCTGTGACCTTGTTTCACGTGGCAGTTTCTTCCAAATAAATGCATCAACTGTTGGTGTTTGCAGATTTCCAACATTTTCCGGTCTTCTGTATTTGTCCTTGAGTTCTGCAAATTTTTCCTCATCGCACTGGACTCTCAAGCTTGCGTTGGTCACAACAGCAAGCTTGTCGGACACTTTGACCCCTGTGATGACTTTCTCCTCAAAGAACTGCTAAAGATCCTCAAACAGGTCGTTAGGCGCGTCATTATTTGGAGTCTGGTTAGTGCTGAATAATGTGTCAACATCATCGATGGTGATTTGACGCTCATCATTTTCGTCTCCATTTTCATCATCATCATCATCTTCCATCTCCGACTCCCCAGGTTCTTGAGTTTGACTGCACCCTGGTTCATGTTCCACCCTTGAAGTTTTACTCAAATTAATGGTCCCTGGTTCCTCAGTAGATGAAGTTTTTCTTTTTAAACCTCTCATTTCCTTCTCCAACACTTGCACAGTGCTGGCCACTGAATCGAGTTTCTTACTGTGCTGGGATAACTCCTGCAACGTTTTCGTCATTGTGAGCAAGATTTGCTCCCCTTTGTCAATAAACCGAGCCATTTCTCCCTTCTGGTGCCTCTCCTCTTGCGCTTGCGCAACGCCACCAATGCCCTGGCCCGTTGCCATAATCGTGTCTTATGCGCTTTCTGTGAAAGACAAATTTGGGATATATTTTACAAAACTAATCGTCATTGGCAATTATCGTAATGGATAATAAAATGTCAAACAGACGACTTTGTTCATGGAGATATTCCAGGCGTTACGCCGAAGGTTAGCTTTCTAAATAATTCGCTTAACGCGATTCACGTACGAAAGTATGAAGTACGCCAGGCTAATTACCCAATTTAAATCGGGTTTCGTTTAATTTCCACTTGGAAATCATAGGTAATTGGGTCTGAATCAATTCTATATGTATTCAAACCGCCAGTTTACAATCTGTTTGTGTTTGACACATACGATTTCGCTTGAAAGTCTCCGGTTTATAAATTGTGTTTTCGTACTCGATCGTTTCGACCATGCCGTTACGGCTGCGCAAATTATTCCTTTACGGAAGCGCTATAAACACATATCGACCATGCCGTTACGGCTGTGCAGTTTATTCCTTTAACGGAAGCACTGTCGACGGTCCATTTTACCAGTGTATAGTGTACACGATCATTTTTCCCAGTCGCAATTTGTGTATACACATGTAAACAAAGAAGGCCCACGCGGCACCCACGTGTCCGTGAAAGTTTTTACGATTTGTTTACTAGAAAAAGAAATGTTAAATATCAGAAGTGATTATGGAGGTGACGTGTAAGTTCTTACCGATAATTATGAATAGCACTTCCTGAAAAAAGGTAATATAAGTGTAGATTTAAAGAATTTAAGAGCTCTGAAATTATTTTGACTATCCCAGATGCTGATTAGCCTCAAACTGATTCTCGGATGCTGGTACAGCTACGTCATCTCTGTGGGGTCCACCAAAGGGGTTATGCAGTTGATAAAATGTATTATTAGCCTGTCGACCTAGTGATACAGGGATGTGAGATAGATCCCAGACTAAATGTGGATTAATTATCAAAATACTTCTCAATGATGCAGTCATTTGGATGAGACTTGAACCTGCGGTCATTACATATGATTAAATGCAGCGAGCCACTCGTACACAATAGTCCTGACATATGATTAATGCACAGAGCCACTCCTACACAATAGTCCTGACACAATTAAATGCAGTGAGCCATTCATACATGTTAGTCCTGACATACAATTAAATGCAGCGAGCCACTCCTACACAATAGTCCTGACATACAATTAAATGCAGCGAGCCACTCATACACAATAGTCCTGATATATGATTAAATGCAGCGAGCCACTCCTACACAATAGTCCTGACATTCGATTAAATGCAGCGAGCCACTCCTACACAATAGTCCTGACATACAATTAAATGCAGCAAGCCACTCCTACACAATAGTCCTGACATATTAAATGCAGCGAGCCACTCGCACACAATAGTCCTGACATGATTAATGCAGCGAACCACTCGCACACAATAGTCCTGACACAATTAAATGCAGCGAGCCACTCATACACATTAGTCCTGACATACAATTAAATGCAGCGAGCCACTCCTACACAATAGTCCTGACATATTAAATGCAGCGAGCCACTCGCACACAATAGTCCTGACACGATTAAATGCAGCGGGCCACTCATACACAATAGTCCAAACTATACTGTGCCCACATACACAACAGTCCAGATTATACTGTGCCCACATACACAATAGTCCAAATTATACTGTGCCCGCATACACAATAGTCCAGACTATACTGTGCCCACATAAACAACAGTCCAGATTATACTGTGCCCACATACACAATAGTCCAAATTATACTGTGCGCGCATACACAATAGTCCAGACTATACTCTGCCCACATACACAACAGTCCAGATTATACTGTGCCCACATATACAATAGTCCAAATTATACTGTGCCCGCATACACAATAGTCTAGACTATACTGTGCCCATAAACACAACAGTCCAGATTATACTGTGCCCACATACACAATAGTCCAAATTATACTGTGCCTGCATACACAATAGTCTAGACTACTGTGCCTGCATACACAACAGTCCAGACTATGATGTGCCTGCATACACAACAGTCCACACTATACTGTGCCTGCATACACAACAGTCCAGACTATGATGTGCCTGCATACACAACAGTCCAGACTACTGTGCCTGCATACACAACAGTCCAGATTATACTGTGCCAACATACACAATAGTCCAAATTATACTGTGCCCACATACACAATAGTCCACACTATACTGTGCCTGCATACACAATAGTCCACACTATACTGTGCCTGCATACACAACAGTCCACACTATACTGTGCCTGCATACACAACATTCCACACTATACTGTGCCTGCATACACAATAGTCCACACTATACTGTGCCTTCATACACAACAGTCCACACTATACTGTGTCTGCATACACAATAGTCCACACTATACTGTGCCTTCATACACAATAGTCCACACTATACTGTACAAGTCCAACTCTTAAATACATGCTTTAATAACCTTTAAAGCTACCCCATTTTAATGTCTGATCGTATAGTGGTATACTAATTCTAACAGACTCTACTGCCCAACCAATCTCTAACCCAATCTCTAACAATCTCTGTCGAACTCTCCTAAACACTCCAGTATATACTTCAGGGCCGTCATTTGATCGTTTTTGGGGCCGAAATTCCCCTCCCCTAAAAGTATATATTTTCCCCCTTTTCCTGTGAAAAACTCCCCTTAAAAAAAATAAATAATAATAATAAAAAATTAGAAAATGTTAACCTCCAATACAGGAAAACAGCATACTTTTGTAATTTGGAATGGTAAATTCTTGGTGCCACTTAAATAATAATTAAAAAATGGATATTCCCCCCTCTCACGGCCCCGGCCCCATTCCCCCAATACAGAAAGACGGCCCTGTACTTGCATGCATGTTGGTTGTTTACACAGTTATTCAATAGGTCGTAATAAAATATACTGCTATTAAAGAGAGCTATCACTAATTGTAGAATATTAGGTAAATTACATTAAAGCGCTTGATAGTGTTACACATACACAACAGTCCAGACTATACTGTGCCCTAGCGGGCAGTGGGACTATAAACATTAGGAATACACCCTACTGATTGCACATGTTTTATAGGATTTAACTGATATATTTAGAATGTTCAAGACAAAGGTGTCTCATAAGTCAAAATTGACTGGCCTTTTCAATAGGTGTGACACTATAATAAACAAACACTTGACTTGACTTTATAATGCTGGGTTAAATATTTGCTCTTTTACAACATTATGTCCTTTTAACCAAAGTTATCATTTAAATATCTGCAACCTACAGTAAAAGAGTATGATAAATATGAAATATTGCAGTCTCGGTATTCAATATTCATAAAATCAATAGTACAGAATTTTAACCATCCCAAAGATGGCATGCATATGGCGGTGGACATGCTACTTATTTTATTATTCCATGTCCAGCGGCATATGTTCCCAGTATCTAACAAAATTCTATGCCCCGAATAACGAAATAAGCGGTTATGAAGCCTGCCAGTTGAAGTCTGGCGAGCTTCCCGCATCTTCTCTATCACATGACTGGTCACCTGATCTATGACGATTTCTACTGCTTGCGATAAATATGAAATATTGCAGTCTCGGTTTGATGGAGACTGTTCATGAACGGTAGTGAAATATGTTTGCTTCACGCCCACTAGCCTCGGGTTGAGCAGAACTCAATGTTCATAAAATCAATAGTACAGGATTTTAACCATCCCAAAGATGGCATGCATATGGCGGTGGACATGCTACTTATTTTATTATTCCATGTCCAGCGGCATATGTTCCCAGCATCTAACAAAATTCTATGCCCCGAAGAACGAAATAAGCGGTTATGAAGCCTGTCAGTGTAAGTCTGGCGAGCTTCCCGCATCTTCTCTATCACATGACTGGTCACCTGATCTATGACGATTTCTACTGCTTGGGATTTTCCCAATATGAATCAGAATTTCCCGAAATTCGTCAGCATTTCACTGTATGTTTCTAATTTCTGATGGTGCTGTCGTTTCGCTTGCTTTTCCTGTCCTCAATTTGTGTAATTATTTCACACGTTGTATCATCATTTTTCCTTTGTCTTACAAAAACCAGCTTCAGCAACCAAATTAAAAAATTTAATTTCTTCCGTATGCTACAAAATTTGATCCAAACATCCAAATCACTTGTCGTCCATATTCCTGTAGATTTATTGAAGTGTATTTTACGCGGCTATATTTCCTATATTTTGGTGATTGTATTTTCTCTCGGAATAACCCTCATAATTCGCAAACTGACCTTGACCTTTCACAGCTGTTCTCTCAGGAGAAACTAAGTTAAACGAGTTCGTTAAAATAGGATTTGAAATTATACTATACATATAACATCTACATGTGGTGATGACCTTGACATTTAGGTTTAAAAGGACTGAAAAAAAACATGGAAAAATAAGTGTTAAACATTTGCTCTTTTTTCTTTCTTTCAGCAACATAACTTGAGAGATTGGATCAGTGTACATGTATTATTTATTACTTCTTTTTGGGAAAGGCTCATCAAATTAATTTTGTTAATAGTTGATCTATTGGGTTTCTTGTGGTTAGACTCAGTGCGGCCTTTCAGTTTTGAGACTTCAAAAAGTCGAGTGCTGTCCTTTTAACGGCTGTTTTTATTTCCATTTATATTTGTAATAGTTTTTGAGTTTTTGCTCAAAATGTTTAAAGAATATGCGCATGATATTGCCTTTTTATTAGCTGGGTTGTTGAAAAAAAAAATTGGCTTATAGATTGGCGTAAACCTGGCAGGCATCCACATTATTATTATTTTTTAGTAGTACCATGTCCGATATTCATCAAGCTTTAACAGCACCTTCTTCTCATCAAGCACTTACCATACCCATGACCTACACTCCCTCCAAAACATACGTTTGTGATAGGGGGTGGGGGGACATCAAGCACTTACCATACCCTGAAAACTGGGTCACTATGACCTACTTTCTCCAAAGTATACGTTAGTTAACCTTTTTGTTTAAGTTGCGGGGGACGGGTGGGACTTTATTTTTGTTATATCGCAGCAGTACCATGTTCAATCTTTATCAAACGTTAACAGCATTTTATTTTCTTCAATCTCTTGCCATGTAACACGTGTGGGAATTTATTTTTGTTATATCTCAGCATTACTATGTCTGATCTTCATCAAATTTTAACAGCACCTTCCTGTCATCAAGTACTTACCATACCCTGAAAACTAGGTCATCGTGACCTACTTTTAGCAAAATAATCATTACGTTTACCTTTTTGTTTAAGTTTGTTATGTTTGTCACTAAATGTTAACTTTTTTGTTTAAACTTACCATTTCTACGCATAATGCCATGTCCAATAAACTGGGACGGTATCCTCACCAAACATTACACCTGAAAACCCGCTTTAACACCACTAGGCATTACCTTTTGTTTACAATGTTTTTGTATAACTTTAATTTACAGAATAAACAGTTTTTTATGTTGGTGCTGTTTAAAAATAACACTTTCCTTTTTAAGGTCAAATAGAAGTGTTAAAAAAATGGTTGCATCTTATCTGACCAATAGACCTTACATGTACAAGTTGGCCAGTATAACTTGACCAATATAATTTATGTACTATCTGGCCAATATAATGTATGTACTATCTGGCCAATATAATGTATGTATTATCTGGCCAATATAATTATGTATGTACTATCTGGTGCTAATTCTTGAGTCTTTGGTTATAGAGGAGGGATCTTGTATATAGGGACAATCCCGGTCGCTCGATCCCATCTTTATGAACCGTGCTGGTGCATATCTTTTGCAGCAGTTGAATGTGAAATATATTATTTTGTAGATCTATCTTAAGTGTTCAATTTAATTATGTTACCAGAGCTGTAGATAATTTTTGACTTCAATGAGTATTTACTGGTCAGATTCCGAATGAATGAGTATGAAGGAAGACATTTAGAATAAAAAACAAACATGTTTCAATAGTTCATGCTTCCAAAATGTATGTGAATCCTAAATATTAATACATTTTAAAAGAAACATCCATTCTGGTTAATGGATGTAAAAATGAAACACTGTTTGGCCTTTGTTAATAGACCAGTGCTCCGTTGGAAATTAGAAACAATTGTCAATAAACTGTCCACAGGACAATAAACTGTCCACAGGACACAATAAACTGTCCACAGGACAATAAACTGTCCACAGGACACAATAAACTGTCCACAGGACACAATAAACTGGGACACAATAAACTGTCCACAGGACACAATAAACTGTCCACAGGACACAATAAACTGTCCACAGGACAATAAACTGTCCACAGGACACAATAAACTTGTCCACAGGACACAATAAACTGTCCACAGGACACAATAAACTGTCCTCAGGACAACACATACAAGTATAATACTGATGACTAGTTTAGCGTATTTGTTTTAAAAAACTGAGGTTATGAAAGAAAAGTAAGAGTAAAATACTCAGCTTATCTACAGCTCTGCTGATACACTCAAATACCCAGCTTATCTACAGCTCTGCTGATACTCAAATACTCAGTTACTGAGGTTATGAAAGAGAAGTAAGAGTAAAATACTCAGCTTATCTACAGCTCTGCTGATACACTCAAATACCCAGCTTATCTACAGCTCTGCTGATACTCAAATACTCAGTTTATCTACAGCTCTGCTGATACTCAAATACTCAGTTTATCTACAGCTCTGCTGATGCACTCAAATACTCAGCTTATCTACAGCTATGCTGATACACTCAAATACTCAGCTTATCTACAGCTCTGCTGATACTCAAATACTCACCTTATCTACAGCTATGCTGATACACTCAAATACTCAGCTTATCTACAGCTCTGCTGATACTCAAATACTCAGCATATCTACAGCTCTGCTGATACACTCAAATACTCAGCTTATCTACAGCTCTGATCAGTGATACTCAAATACTCAGCTTATCTACAGCTCTGCTGTTACACTTATTTCTGGAGGTTTATGTCATTCTAGAGTTGATTGTATGTAACAATATTATAACAGAATTTGCAAAAGTTCTGCAGGTGAGAAGGTTCTAGGCCCATTCTGCATATTTTGTATCTAGATGTAAATGGAGAGTGGGCCTGGGATGTTCATTCCTGTTTTGCCATATAAACTTTTTGTGTTGGTGTGCTGTAAAACCCTGATTCAGCAATGAAAATGTTTTGCATTACCACATGAAACCATGTCTCCAGTGACTCCAATGACATCTCTTATGTCTCTAATGACATTTACCATGCCTCCAATGACATCCTCCATGTCTCCAATTACATTTACCATATATCTAATGACGTAGCCCATATATCCAATGGCATCCCATGACTCCAATGACATCTCCCATGTCTCCAGTGACATTGCCCAGGTCATCAATGACATCCCCCTGTGGTTCTCGGGGGCCCCGTTTGGTCACGGGGCAAAGAATAGGGCCACTGCAGATCCCGTTGGAGGGATAGGCAGAGGGGTAGAATCCCCCCCAAATTCATGTTCATTTTTTGTTCATGTTTATTAAAGGTCTTCATCATGATCCCTGCATTGTTTCAGGTGCTATCTCGCTCGCATCAAAAGAGCAGTGGCAGAAAAACAATAACGTGGCTCCAGCGTAAATGGACTTTCTACGATAGAATTTGCAGCAACTCTGCAGTTCAGCGTGAGAAGGTTCTAGGCCCATTTTCCATATTTTATCTCGATGTACATGGAAGATGAGCCTGGCATGTTCATGTCTGTTAGGCGCCATATAACCTTTTCATGTGTTGGTGCGCCTTAAAACCCCAATTCAATTCAATTCTTTGCTGACATCTCCCATGTCTCCAATGATATCTTCCATGTCTCCAATGACATTTACCATGTCTCCAATGACAACTCCCATGTAACCAATGATATCTCCCATGTCTCCAATGACAACTCTTATGTCTCCAATAACATCTACCATGTCTCCAGTGACAACTCCCATGTAACCAATGACAACTCCCATGTAACCAATGACATCTCCCTTATCTCCAATGACATCTCACTTGTATACAGTCACATCCCCCATGGCTCCACTGGCATCTCCCATGTCTCCAATGACAACTCTTATGTCTCCAATAACATCTAACATGTCTCTGACATCTTCCATGTCTCCAGTGACATCTCCCATGTCTTGAATGACATCTCCCATGTCTCCAATGACACCTACCATGTCTCCAGTGACATATCTCGCATGTCTCCAGTGACATTTCCCATGTCTCCAATGACATCTTCCATAATCCATTAGGCAACATAATTCATCATTCCGTCTTTGTGAACTCTGCTGGTGCAAATCTTCTGCAATAGCTGAATGTGAAATATTTTGTATCTCAATCTTTAATGTTTAAATTAAAAGATGTTATGCTAATTTCTTAAGGTTCGTATCATTTTATGTACTATGTCTTGTGTACTATTTGAATTTACTTTGTACATTACCAAAGAATTAGCATGCATTGATTGTTAAATAGCAAGTTATAAATTAAATACAATATATAGAATGTTTTAATTTTAACGAGCTTTTCAGATCATGTTGAAAATGGGAAGAACTATTTCATGTGTGTTTAGTGAATATATTTACAAAGTATTTAAAAGTGGAGGAATTTCATTTAATTATTTTTATCAGTCATTCAACAGTTTTAATAAAGTGATGCAAATAACATGTAAATGTCCATGTATGTATACATTAATGGTGGTAGCCCCTTGTGGTTCCTGTGCTAGAAAGAATAGGGCCACTGATTATCCAGACCCCTCTCCTCCTGAATTCATATTCATTGTCATTTTTGCCATTTTCAGTAAAGGTCATCATCATCATCATCATCATCATCACTGTATTGTTTCAGGTGTTACTCGAGCCATGGCAGAAAACTGATCCTAAGTGGCTCCAGCAATATTGTGTTCACATTAGAATTTGCAGTAACTCTGCAGTTTTGCAGTGAGAAAGTTCTATGCCCATTCTGTATATTTTTATCTAGATGTAAATGGAGAGAGGGCCTGGAATGTTCAGTCTTGTTGGCACCATATAACCTTTTTGTGTCGGTGTGCCATAACCCCCAATTCAATTCATGGTGTAACTTTAAGTGATGACATCATCCAAGATATTACAGGTAGTTATATCACATAATATGTAAAGACGTTATGAAAGAATCGTTACATCGTCCCGCCTTATTTCATTAAGTGGTGGGAAAGCTTTTACTAGCAGGATTTTATAACGGATATTTCGACAATAAAACGTGTTTTTATAAAAAAAAAAGTTTACTAAACAAATGCGATAAACTGTTTAAAATTACCCATTAAATATTTTAATTTTAAAATATGCAAACTTTTTAAGCCGAAATTTAGGTTTTATTTCATACCCCTGACAACCCCGTTTTCTCTTCTTGCAGAAGGGTTGGATGGGGTATGAAAGTTAATACTCGACCACGTAATGGTTGTATGGTAGTTGTTCTTGAATTGTATTCTAGCTATGCATTTATAGTCCTCTATGTATCAGCTTCATACTTAATTATATATTTATGTGTTTATAAATAATCATGTACCATTTCATATCTTCCATGTATATAAATAGTCATGTAACATTTCATATCTTATGTAAATATGTTGTTTGGGATTTCTGCTGTTAAAGAAGGTACATCAGGCTTTGTCCAGAGGTACATGCATAATTGTTACAGATGTTCCAGTTTGTGATGGTCATATCGATCAAAATATGGTGTAAGCAAGTCCAACATTTGAATTTGCCACATACTTTGGCTGGAATAGCACATTACATTAATCCTGGTTGTAACCTAGGATAGCATGTATTACTGTGAAAATAAAATTCCTTGTAAATAAAGGTATTTTTGGCTCATTCATTCTCTGTTTAAGTTATACCCCTAGACCAGGAAAAGCCAGATGTACCTTCATCGATGTTATTAAATCTTGTTATAATAAATTTGTAATTTATTAAAACTTGTCATGTTTTTGTTCTTTTCCATTATAGGTCATTGGCATAGTTAGACATAAAGGGAAGTGCAAGCCTGAAATGAAAAGCAAAGCTTCATTTTGGAAACTGTGTTTTGCAAGTTCTGGTGTATTTGTCAGAGATATTCTTTTTAGCTCGCCTGAAGTGGTACCTAAGTGAGCCATTGTGACTGCTTTTTATCCGTCGTAACTCAGACAGTCCATTCATCAGTTTATTAAATATCGCTAAAACGATTCGCACAGACTGCTTGAACAATTTTGACCAAACTGAAAATTTTATGGATAATTCATAGGACAGTGGGTTTTGTGTTAAAATTAGGTCATTGCAAATTCCAAGATGGCCACCATTACTATAAATGGTGTAACCTAAATAATACTTCTCAAAAACAACTACACAGAATTCAAGTTTTTGTGTTGCCTGTGTCGTCATCCTTCGGTCCCTCACACTTTAACCTGCAACTCATAACTTGGCAAAATATTAACCTATGGTCATCAAACATTATACAGTTATCAATTATCCAATGCAGGTTTATGCCCCTTTTCATAAAACTTCATGAATGTCCTCAAACCTTGCTGAAATAAGCACATAGCAGGCAACAGAAGGGTTCCGTGGAACACCCTTTTAGTTAGCTCCACTAATCACAGATCAGCAGAGCTTATACCGTGGTGTGTCGTCGTCCGTCCATCCTTTCGCAAACATTTTTTGTGGAGACTATTCCGCTGAAAGTACCGGATGGATTTTCATGAAACTACAGGAATGTTACTGTTGTTACAAAAATGATTTCCATTTGAGAAATATTGAAAATAAGATGTATTTACTCTGACAACTGTAAGGGCTGTTTGGACTTCAAACATGGAAGTATCAATATCAAGTGGAGATGTGCATACTGTCATGACGTTCCGGTTCAATAATTTTCCACTGAGTTATGGCCCTTTGTGTTTTTAATGCATTTCATACTTGTTAGTCAAATAGAAATTCTTGTCCGGGCTTTTTCTCTATATGTCTATATACCTTATAGGAACAAAGTCTTGTATGTTTACTCACCCCACAACAAAGTGACAGTTCTAATCGTGACATTCCTGTTTGATATTTTTCCACTGAGTTGTGGCCCTTTGTATTTTTAATGCATTTCATACTTGGTAGTCAAATAGAAAATTCTTGTCTGGGCTGTTTCTCTATAATATATGTCTATATATCTTATAGGAACACAAAGTCTTGTATGTTTACCCACCCCCCAATAAGTTGCCAGTGGGGATATTTGGCCGGCGACAGATGAAGATTTTACCTGACAACTTCTTGGGGCTATTAAACTTTCAATGTATAAGGTCTACAACAATGTAACTTCGTACACATCTGCAACATGATCCAATGAATACATCATTCTGATAAAGGCCCATAACTTTCTGGTTCATATTTTTGAAAAAAGGTTTGACCTATAACGTAACCTTGCCTTTTAGAAGTGATTGTGACTAATAACTTCCAAAATATTAGGTCTTAATGAAACGACGGGCGTATGTGCCCCACTATTCAATGCTCTTGTCATATTAAAATAGCGGACTTGTTCAAAAACTAGACATGGGAATATAAACAGTAGAGTTGTTGCTCTTAAATTATTTAAAAATGCTATATTTTGTTTCATTAGCACTCTAGCACCACAATTTGTCTCAGCCAGAACTCCTCAACTACTAAATGAATTTTGATAAAACTACAGAAATGTTTAGCATGATGAAAAAGTTTGTAGTATACAAGAAACAGATGTAGTCTCGAGGGCACTCGACGATTTTTGAGTCGAGGGCACTCGACGATTTTTGAGTCTAGTTCAACATTTTGCGAGGAGCATAGTGACAGGTATCACTCAAGAGTAATATCTTGCCTTTTGTCATGGTACCCGTGTTCAGTACTGATTTTGTACGTGACGGGTAAATTGAGATCAAAGGTCATTACCCTTTTTCAGAATAATTGAAAAATTGAATATACATTTTTGAAAGCCATTATTGTTTTGTTTATGCATGAAGCACATTTAGGTCATAAGCTAATATATTAAGTAAAAGGCTCAGAGGTGAGCTGATATGCGGTATTTTATAAAGTTCATTTTGATTGGATGTCGAACATTGCCGCCAGCGGCCATCTTTGTTTACATAAGGTTATATAGGAAAAACTTGTGGCGACTACTCTGACACTACCTGATGGAATTTCATGGAACTTCACAGGATTGTTGCCCTTGATGACCAGTTGATCCTAGCAAAAGTTCAGATTGGTAGGAAATTCAAGATGGCCACCACTGCTAAAAGTAGATTTTAAAAATGCAACTGGCGACTACTACTCAAAAACCGTATGTGATATTGAACTGGAACCTTTACCAAAATTACTGGTGCTACATGCCCTTGGTCTAACCAAGATTTTGGTTCCATGTCAAACATGGCAGCCATTACACAAGTTATATAGAAAAACCTTGTGGCGACTACTCCTCTGAAACTACTTGATGGATTTTCATGAAACTTCACAGGAAGGTTGCTCTTGATGTCTAGTTGATCCGAGTTAAAATTCAGGTCGTCCGGAAATTCAAGATGGCCGCAATGGCTAAAGATAGCTTTAAAAAATTAATGTGATTTTGTTGTGACTACTACTCAAAAAACATAAGTGATTTTGATTTGGAACCTTGACCAAAATGACTGCCACGACATGTAGTTGGTCCTAACCAAAGTTCATTTGGATGTCAAACATGGTCACCAGCGGCCATCTTTGTTTACATAGAGTTATACAGGAAAAACTTGTGGCGACTTCTCGGAGACTACTTGAAGGATTTTCATGAAACTTAACAGAAATGTTGCTCTTGATGTCTAGTTGATCCTTTATGCCCCCTTTACACAGAAGGAGATCGTTGAGCGATACAAAATTGGCCCGATCTCTCTACGATCTCCTAAAACCTCGAACAAGTCGCTTCTGTGTAAACGTTCTGGAGATCCTTGTGCGTTCATTGAGCGATAAAAAATTCAATTTTCGGCAATTTTAATGGCGATCTATAGAGATCATTGAGCGACCTTGGCAATCATTGAGCGCTCATTGAAAGATCCTTGAGAGAGCAATGGAGACTAAGCCTCCTGCAGCGATCATTGAGAGTTTGCTGAGCGCTCGTTGTGCGACAAAGAGGGATCATTGCGAGTTCCTTGCGCGACCAAGGAGATCGATGAGCGTTTCTTGGGCAACAAAGGAGCCTCTGGGTATATAAGAGAGGTTTCTGGTGCTCTTCCATCAGTCTCTGACAAGCTGTTGAAGAAGATACATCAAGGTAAAGAGTCCGAGATGAACAACCAAGAAATGATACATGGTGCCATCCTACTAGGTCACCAAGCACTTCTCCAGAACCAGATAGCCATTGCTCTCGTCAGGAGGAGGAGGCAGATGCGCAGAAGGAGACCCATAACCTGTTGGGTCCGACCCTGGCTGACACGAGCAAGAAGGCTACATTTTTGTGACTACACCCAACTGATGCAAGAGCTGAGGCTAGAAGATGAGGGGGGCTTCTTCAACTACGTGTGCATGGAGCCGGCCATGTTTGATGTGCTCTTGCAGAGGGTTGGATCTAGGATCACTAAACTTAATACCAATTGGAGAGAAAGTCTTGATCCAGGGTTCAAATTGGCTGTAACCCTCAGTCAGGTACCTTGCTACAGGAGACAAGTATCCTACCCTCCAGTATTAGTATCGTGTATCACATTCCACCATCTCCCTGTTTGTGCCAGAAGTGTGCCAAGCCATCCGAGATGAGTACAAGGATGAAGTTGTGAAATGCCCTAATTCACCTCAAGAGTGGCAGCCTATTGCAGATGAATTCAAGACCAGATGGAATGTGCCTCACGCATGTGGTGCCCTTGATGGAAAGCGTGACTGTCAGATGCCCTCGTAACTCAGGCAGCCAATATCATAATTACAAGGGCTTTTTCTCAGTGGTGCTGCTCGCCTTAGTAGATGCTAAGTACAAGTTCTTATGGACGGATGTGGGTGGCTTTGGTGCAATGTCGGACTCGCAGATCTTCAATGAATCTGAGCTCAAGCAGTGCCTTGTTGATGGAACCATAAAATTCCCAGATCCAAACCCGCTGCTCAATGACGACCGTGACACCCCCTATTTCATCCTCGCGGATGATGCATTTGCACTCAGGACCTACCTGATGAAGCCCTACTCTATCAAAGGGCTCACCAGAGAGTAGCGCTTATACAACTACCGTATCTCGCGTGGGCGTCGTGTGGTGGAAAATGCCTTTGGTATCCTTGCCCAGCGTTTTTAAGTCCTACTAACAACCATGCAACAGCGGCCTGAAGTGGTTCAAGATGTGATTGAGGCCTGCATATGTTTACACAACATTATGCGAGACAGATACCCTGCTTTACAGAACGCTGCACTGGACCAAGAGGATGCTAATCACGATATACCAGGAGAATGGCGACAGACAGCCAACATGCATGAGGTGCAGCAGGTGGTGGGGCCTAACAGAGACAACAGAGAAGGGAAGGCCCAACGCGAATACCTAGTTGTATTTCAACAGTGTAGCAGGATCTGTGTCTTGGCAAGACAGGATGGTCTGAGCTCTAGAGTAGTGCATGAGGACTTGGACACTCCATAAGGACAGATTTATTTGAACTGAAATGTCATCTGTTTGTGTAAGTACATTAGAACCTTTGATGGTTAATGGCATTCAAATAGGACTGTTAAAAGCTTGTTGTTATTTATTTGATCTTAAAGTCGTGCGGAAACTTATGTTTGAATAAATGTTGTGATATAGAATACTTGTTTTCATTATTGCTTTAATAATATGTGGGTACAAAAATAGATAAAATATTAGGGAACTTACAAATATTTCAAATACATCTTAGCATGTAATACAGAGAATAAAGTGTTAACATTTTAAAAAAAATGCATTTGAATAAAACAGAAACAAATTGAAAAGAGATATAGAGGGAAAATATTTTTCTGGATGAAACGTGAACAATATTTTCCTTAAAATTTAAATACATAAAACAAAATAACAAGGTTTAAAAGATAAACTTGTAATCATAAACCATTAACTTACAAAATAATTCAAAGACTAGAACACACTAACACAGTAATAAACCCAACTCGGGTAAAAACATCAACTAAGTCCAGTCATCAGCACCGTCATATAGCTGGTGCATACAACATAGTAATCCTGGTGAAACAAGTCATACAGTGGTGGAACAGGCAAAGGTGATAAAGTCAATAGTGATCGAGACAATCTAAGGGGAAAACGATACATTTTAAATCCTGCACCATTACCATACAAAAAATTCAAATAATTGAACATACTAACACAGTAACACAGTATCCGGTGCATACAAAATAGTCATCGTGGTCAAACAAGTCGTACAGTAGTGGAACAGGCAAAGGTGAAAAAGTCAGTGGTGAGACAATCTAAGAGAAAAAATCACTGTCACCACTGGTTTCATGTGATTGTGGAGTGTTAATGGACACCACTGGTTTCATGTGATTGTGGAGTGTTCATGGACACCACTGGTTTCATGTGATTGTGGAGTGTTCATGGACACCACTGGTTTCATGTGATTGTGGAGTGTTCATGGACTTGTCACTGTCTCGCAGACCGGGGTGTGCAGTGCCTGAGGCGGCACTGTCTCGCAGACCGGGGTGTGCAGTGCCTGAGGCGGGGAGAGCACTAGAGATCCGAAGGCTGTCGGTGTCGAGGTCTCGCAGAATACTGGTGCTCAAGCCACTGATGTGTAGTGACGAGTCTGGGTTGCTGGTAAATGTGGTTGGATGTACAGAGCTGGATCGCAACTGACCTTGAGACTGTGGAGGTGGGCTTTGGTATACGCTGGCCACTGGTGTGGTGGGGGCTGCCATCTTTGCTGACTTGGAGGCTGCCAGTAATGAGGGTCCTGGGTACACAGGTGAGGGTGCAGCAGGTCCAGAAGGAGCAGGTCTTGGAGGAGCAGCAGTACTAGCAGACGACGATCCATCACCAGGAGCAGACTGTTTGGCAACGTCATTCTCATAGATGTAGCGATAGAGGACATCAGTCATGTCCCTCTGGCAACGCCTCCATAAGTTGTGGTTCAAGCTTACAATAGTTGAACGGACCCATTCAATGAAGCCTAGCCTTTCTTGGTCCCCCTCTGGTATGACGCTCCATGAGCTGCTGCTGCAGTGTCATTAAATGTGCACTGCGGTCCTCCAGGGAGGCGAGGAGGGTATCATCCTGGTCGGATTGCCTACTCACGGTGGACTGATCTCTAGAGTATGTGGTGTTACTTGAGGTGGACTGACCTCTAGGGTATGTGGTGTTACTTGAGGTGGCGCCTGGGAGACGACGGCTTCGGGGGCTTGGGTAGCCGTAGGGGCAGGTGCCTGGACGATCTGAAATTATACAATTTTAAAAGTTCATAAATCCATAATTCATTTGATCAAATGGCGTTGCTTGTATCCAGGTTTCGGTGTGACTAATCACAACAAGACACCACCCAAGAGACCACCCCAGGACACCCCAGTATTAGAAAAATATTCAATGTTTCTGCCTATTATACAATTATTAAGGTATATTATTCGTTAGTATATATTGATTATGAGACAAATCAACAAAACAAGTGACATCAGGATAAGCATAGACAACCCAAAATCATATTTATTTTATTGGGTTTTAAGGCGCATTTGAGTCGACTACCGCCGGAGGGTTTTTACTCCGCTACTGGTAGAAACAACTGGAGTATTCTAAGGCCCCTACCAGTAGAGCATTTGTTTTGTTGATTTTTAGCTCTACTGATCAGAGATCAGCAGAGCTTATGCCGTGGTGCGGCGTCCGTCGTCCGTCTGTCCGTAAACTTTTATTTGTAGCGACTTCTCTGAAACTACTGGATGGATATTCATGAAACTTTACAGAAATGTTGCCCATAAAGTCTAGTTGATCCTAGCAAAAATTCATGTTGATGTGAAATCCAAGATGGCCGCCAAAGCTAAAAATAGAGTTTTAAAATACAAGTTTGTAGCGACTTCTTCTTGAAAACTATAAGTGATATTGATATGGGACTTTTTCTAAAATGATCAGCATGATATGATGTTGATCCCTCCGTCCGTCTGTCCGTAAACTTTTATTTGTAGCGACTTCTCCTCTGAAACTACTGGATGGATATTCATGAAACTTTACAGAAATGTTGCCCATAAAGTCTAGTTGATCCTAGCAAAAATTCATGTTGATGTGAAATCCAAGATGGCCGCCAAAGCTAAAAATAGAGTTTTAAAATACAAGTTTGTAGCGACTTCTTCTTGAAAACTATAAGTGATATTGATATGGGACTTTTTTATAAAATGATCAGCATGACATGATGTTGATCCTAGTCAAAAATCGTTTTGATTCAACGTTAAACATGGCTGCCAGCGGCCATCTTTGTTTACATAGAGTTATATAGTAAAAACTTGTAGCGACTACTCTTCTGAAACTACTTGGCGGATTGTCATGAAACTTTACAGGAATGTTGCTCTTGATGTGTTATTGATCCTAGAAAAGTTTCAGGTCGGCCGGAAATTCAAGATGGCCGTCACAGCTAAAAATAGATTTTTAAAAAATAAGTTTGTAGCGACTACTTCTTGAAAACTATAAGTGATATTGATATCGGACTTTTTCTAAAATGATCAGCATGACATGATGTAGATCCTTGTGGAAAATTATTTTGATTCAACGTTAAACATGGCTGCCAGTGGCCATCTTTGGTTACATAGAGTTATATAGTAAAAACTTGTAGCGACTACTCCTCTGAAACTACTTGGCGGATTGTCATGAAACTTCACAGGAATGTTGCTCTTGATGTCTAATTGATCCTAGAAATATTTCAGGTCGGCCGGAAATTCAAGATGGCCGTCACAGCTAAAAATAGATTTTTAAAAAATAAGTTTGTAGAGACTACTTCTTGAAAACTATAAGTGATATTGATATGGGACTTTTTCTAAAATAATCAGCATGACATGATGTAGATCCTTGTGGAAAATTATTTTGATTCGACTTAAACATGGCTGCCAGTGGCCATCTTTGGTTACATAGAGTTATATAGTAAAAACTTGTACCGACTACTTCTCTGAAACTACTTGACGGATGTTCATGAAACTTCACAGGAATGTTGCTCTTGATGTCTAGTTGATCCTAGAAAAGTTTCAGGTCGGCCAGAAATTCAAGATGGCCGCCACAGCTAAAAATAGATTTAAAATAAATAAGTTTGTAGCGACTACTACTTCAAAACAATAAGAGATATTGATATGGGACTTTTTCTAAAATGATCAGTATGACATGATGTTGGTCCTTGTCGAAAATCGTTTTGATTTGACGTTAAACATGGCTGCAGCGGCCATTTTTGTTTACATAGAGTTATATAATGAAAACTTGTAGCGACTACTTCTCTGAAACTACTTGACGGATTTTCATGAAACTTCACAGGAATGTTGCTCTTAATGTCTTATTGATCTTAGCAAAATTTCAGGTCGGCCGGAAATTCAAGATGGCCGCCACGGTTAAAAATAGATTTTCAAAAAACAAGTCTGTAGCGACTACTTCCTGAAATCAAAATCAATCAGTAGAGCTTCAAGGTCATTGACCTCTTGTTCTCATTATTAGGCCAAATAAAATTATACCTGTGTTTACTGTAACTGCTGAAAAAAATAGGGTAGGTAGGTAGGCATTTTATTTTAATTTTTGGCAAAGTTACATTTAAGGTGGCGATGAGCTTTGATGAATGGGAAAATGTGGTATTTTAAAAAATACAATAGATAACAATATGAAATTGTGTATGTTTTATTGTTTGCCAAAAGGCATGGCAACAACTGGCTCTTTTCCCAATCACTTGCAATTATTGCAAAGGGGTAAAACAGTTTAATTTATTTTTTGCATGTCTGGAAGAGGGTCAGTTCCAACAGCAGGACAATGAGCACATGAGTCGGCCGTGATTCAAAGTGCAAAGTGTTTAAAAAGAGGAAATTTAAACAAAAACAAAAATGTTTTGATAAAAAATGCTCATTATTGAGAAAAGAGATACGATCTCTGGGTAAAAAAATATTAAATGATCAAAATAACATACATCTAAGAACAGCCTTTCACTCTATTTAAAGACAATACAAACGTTATTTAAAAACAAAAAAGAAATAGTTTATGAATAAAATAGTTAATCAGCTAAATGACCTACATGAAAATAATCCAAAACAATTTTGGAAAGTGCTAGAAGGCCTTCAAAACTCAGACAAAAATGACAATCCCATAACTATTCAAGAATGGACTGAGTATTATAAAAAATTATATAAATGTGATAATCCTTCGACTGAAGTTTTTCCAAAAATATGGAATCTTTCCTCTATTACAACAATCTTTAAGACTAGTGACGTTAATTAATGTAAAAACTACAGAGGCATTAGTCTAATTACTGCTGTCTGAGTAAACTCTTTACCTCATTATTACAAAAGCGATTGACCATATACCTAGAAGATAACAATATTATGTCTAAAATGCAAGCTGGATTTAGACCAGGGTATAGAACAAGTGATCATTTATACACAATTAAAACCGTACTAAATAAATATTTACACAAACTTAAAAAAATAATATTTGTTGCTTTTATCGATTTCTTTAAGGCGTTAGACTCCGTTTGGAGATCTGCCTTATTTTATAAAATGCTAACTAATGGCAAAGGGGGTAATTTCTACCGCATTGTCAAAAATATGTATCAGAATACAAAATTTGCAATAAAAAAGGTACCATATTGGGACCAGATTGTGATATGAGTGATATGAGTGGTATGAGTGGTGATATGAGTGATATGAGTGATATGAGTAGAGGAGTTCGCCAGGGCGACAGTTTAAGCCCTATCCTATTTAATATTTTCGTGAATGACATTGATGCAATTTTTGACCCGTCTACATGTAGTCCTAATACATTAGATACAGAACGTATAAATCATCTAATGTATGCTGACGATCTACTCATAATGTCAGAAACAAACTGGATTACAATCCTGTCTTAACTCACTAAACAAATATTGTCTAAAATGGAAATTATCAGTCAACATTGATAAATCAAAAGTGATATTCTTTAGTAATGGCAAAAAAGATATTACAAAATGTAACTTTCTGATGGGTGCAGAATCACTGGAGATTGTCTATTAATACAAATACCTTGGAGACATTCTATACTTTAATGGAAATCTTAAACATGCTTCAGAGCATTTATATAAAAAATCCCTTAAAGCATATTTTGCTCTTCAGTCAAAACTGGTTGACCTAGAACATGTATCACCTTCACTTTATACTAAATTATTTGATTCAATGATAAGACCAATAATTACATACTGTGCAGAAATATGGATCTGTGATTTCATTATTGAAAAGGACAATAAAGATGATTTTTACTTCGAAAAAATACAAAAAAAATTCTGCAAACATACATTAGGAGTCCATCGCAAAGCTAGCCTCTAATTTTGGAGCTAGATGCGAACTAGGTAGAAACCCAATCTTTAACTTTATTGCTAATCAGACAATTAAATATCATAATAGACTTTTACAACTGCCATCTCATCGTTTACTAAATGAAGTATACAAATGTGACAAAAGTATGTTTGCAACAGGAAATAAAACTTGGCTCCAAACGATTTCTAAACTTGGACAATTATTTAACAGTAATAACACTAATAACCCGATAAATATGATTGAAAAAGGTAAAATAAATGTAAAGGAAAAGATGACCTACCTACAAAGTTCTCCTGACTCTAAACTGCAGTTTTACTCAAGTATATATAATAATTTTGAAATACAACCATATTTAAAACAAGGATTCCCCAAATCAATAACAAAACATCTTACATCTTTGCGCATTAGTACGCATACGCTACAAATAGAAAGAGGATGATATAATCGCCCGAAGACCCCTAGAAATGATCATGATCGTATTTGTTCTATATGCAAAACATTAGAGGATGAAAAACACTTTCTTCTATATTGTCCACATTTGAAGGGTAGAACCTCCATGCTTAATGCTTTTAATTTTACTCCTGGAAATATATCGGAACCTGCGTCAGAGAACTCCATATTACTTTGTCTATGTAACCCAAAAGATAAGTCACAAACTACTGCTATTTGTAATTTTATTCAAGAAAATATGCCTAAAATTTGAATTGTAATTTATAACAAATGCTCTACATTGGCATACTTTGATATGCTCTATGCAACTAATTTATCTTTGTCTGTGTTTATGTACCTTGGAAAACAGTTCTTTGTAAATGGTTTAGTTCCAATAAAAGATATTGTATTGTATTGTATTGTATTGTAAATGAATTTTGACAAAACTACAGAAATGTTTAGCATGATGAGAAGGTTTGTAGTATACAAGAAACAGATCTAGTCTAGAGACGATTTTTGAGTCTAGTTATTTTTGAGTCTAGTTCAACATTTTGCGAGGAGCATAGTGACAGGTATCACTCAAAAGAGGAATATCTTGCCTTTTGTCATGGTACCCATGTTCAGTCCTGATTTTGTATTTGAGGTCAAAGGTCATTACCCTTTTTTAGAATATTTATTGAAAAATTGAATATACATTTTTGAAAGCCATTAATTTGTTTATGCATGAAGCACATTTAGGTCATAAGCTAATATATTAAGTAAAAGGCTCAGAGGTGAGCTGATATACGGTATTTTATAAAGTTCATTTTGATTGGATGTCGAACATGGCCGCCAGCGGCCATCTTTGTTTACATAAGGTTATAGGAAAAACTTGTGGCGACTACTCTGAAACTACCTGATGGAATTTCATTGAACTTCACAGGATTGTTGCTCTTGATGACTAGTTGATCCTAGCAAAAGTTCAGGTTGGTAGGAAATTCAAGATGGCCGCCATTGCTAAAAATAGATTTTAAAAATGCGACTGGCGACTACTTCTCAAAAACCGTATGTGATATTGAACTGGAACCTTTACCAAAATTACTGGTGCTACATGCCTTTGGTCTAACCAAGATTTTGATTCCATGTCAAACATGGCAGCCAGTGGCCATCTTTGTTTACATAGAGTTATATAGGAAAAACTTGTGGGGACTACTCATCCGAAACTACGTGAAGGAATTTCATGAAACTTCACAGGAAGGTTGGTCTTGATGTCTAGTTGATCCTAGCTAAAATTTTGTTGTGACTACTCTAAAAACATGTGTTATTGATTGGAACTGACCAAAATGACTGCCACGACATGTAGTTGGTTCTAACCCAAGTTAATTTGGATGTCGAACATGGCCACCAGCGGAGTTATGCAGGAAAAACTTGTGGCGACTACTCGGAGACTACTTGAAGGATTTTCATGAAACTTAACAGAAATGTTGCTCTTGATGTCTAGTTGATCCTTTAAAGGGACACTGTCCGTAAGTAAGCAGATATTGAGCATAACCAAATAACTGTCTGACTTTTTTTCAGTGAAATATATACATGAAAACATGAGCATAGACACTAAGAAGTCTGTAGTAATGCATTCGTGAGTTTGAAAAAAAAAAAGCTTAAATTATTATTTGTAAATAAAGTGGGACCCACCGTATTTACCTTTTCTGTGATCACGTGACTTCCATTAGCGCATTTGGTTTTCACCATAGCATTAAGTGCGTAATATGTATAGCCCGCATAGCTCAGTCGAGAGCTAGGTCGACCACTTTACGTGCATTATTATTACCGCAAATGTAATTTTTAAGTTTGGGCTGCGAGTTCAAACGCCCGAAATGGTTTCTCTTTTCTTTGTACCGCGATTGAATTCCGTCAAACAATCCTGCTTTAATTAGTAAATATTCAGTAATGTTTGGTGTGTAATGTTTGCAAACATAATTAATGTGTGTTTTATAAGCTAAAAGTTACGGACAGTGTCCCTTTAAGGGACAAGGTCACACTTGGTCATAGGAGTCAAAATTGTCTCGGCTGTCTCGGCCATAACTCCTAAACACCTATAGGGATTTTGATAGAACAGCACAAATAAATATTTACTGTTTTACCTGTACCTCAAAGGTCAAGGTCACTTGGAGGTCAAGGGTTAAATGATTCAGAACATATTTCAGCAGTAACTTCTGAACTAAACGGATTTAAATAAAACTACACAGAAATGTTCAGCATAATGAGAAAGTATGACGCACATTAGAATCAGGGTCTGTACCTCAAATATCAAGGTCACACTTGAAGGTGAGATGTGTCAAAATTGTGTCTGCTGTAACTTTGAACTTACTGAAGGTTATCTGATGAAATCTCCTGGTAGAAGAGCTGTGTTAGCCAGTAGAGCGTCCACATTCCCTCTTGCTATACAATGTCATTTTTAGCTCTGCTGGCCTTTGCCAGCAGAGCTTACGGGATGCCGAGTTGTCTGTCTTTAACTTTTGTCTCGTTAAGACGATAGGGCCTTCATTTTTCATCTGATCTTTACCAGATTATTAATGTCAAAGAAAGCTTGGACAAGGTCGAAAACCAGCCAAATCAGACCAGTAACAGCGGAGTTGTGGCCTTTGATTTAGTTAAAAATGCTATATTTTGCCGCAAGACGACAGGGCCTCCATTTTTCATCTAATCTTTACCAAACTTTACCAGATTGTAAATGTTGTATCTAATATAATAATAGGAAAAATTGTGATTATTGGTTCTCATGGTATTTGTATATCAATATTTAGAAGTGGATACTTTCTTATGACGGCGAGTATATGTTACATCTATAAATGTAAGGAAAAAGAAAACCTCCCCATGTATACAGTTTCTGAATATAATATGCATTGGTCATTCCTCTTTTATAAATACCCTATTTTGTACATTTGCTTCTATAAAGTTGATGCATATTACATGTATTTTTTATAAGGTTTGTAGATGGATGGTCCATCCTGACCCTCACAAACCTATGACAGGGTGAATAAACGGACCGCCATTCATAATTTGGTGATAGAAATGAAAAAAAAGAGTTGCCTACAATGTAAGTAAAATAAGAATAAAATGTTGACCCTTAACCCTCACCTCGGGCTTAAATCAGATTTTATTCCAATTTTGGACTTTCCATTTATTTATTTTTTGAAATTGATGTATAGGTCCAGGCCTAAATGGCCTTTTTGTAGCTATGCGGATGTGCATATGGTATGTGTGTGTCTGCTGGTGATGGCAGCTGACTGTTTTTTTGACCCAGCCAACAGGATCAGTTATACTGAGCAAATATACAAACAACAATTAAAAAGTTAATTTCCTGTAAACCCTTGAATCCCCATTCTAAATGCCAAGGAAGGTTATAATGTATTTCATTGACTGTTTTGTCAGCTATGAGGCTGAATATCAATACGGCTGTGGGTTTGAATCCCACTGAGAGCTCAATTTGTAAGAGAGCAATGTTGATTCTTACGAATGGCGGGAGGTATACATAATACTGCTACCAAGGAAATATTTGGTCTGCCTCGACCACAATAAAAATGACCGTCGTATATGGTATTAAATGTGCTTAAAATGAAGTAAGACACGAATCAAAATGTGGAGGTAACTTTTCAGTTGAATAATATTCACTCATGGGGGATCTGAACATTGCGAGAACAGGTTAGTGGATTATAGTATGAAAGGTTAGTTCAGTGCAGTTATAAACTTTTACCTTGTTTATTTTGTTTGGTTTTGAAAAAGCTCTCTTGGAATTATTAAAGCAAAATCCAATAATTATTCGTATCTTTTCAGTTTTCGTAAATTGTGTTACTTGTATCTAGTTATAACTTTTAATTGTAATAATTTGTAGAAATTATGTATTAAATCATCAAAATATCAAATTTGTGAAAAACAATTACCAAAGCTGTACGAGTGATGCGAGTGATATCGGTATACATGTACCAACAAAATGTCAACTACTTAAACAGAAGTACTTAGCAGCTATCTGCAATTGTGTTACTGTACTCTACGAAGTAGATGGGATCACCACACTAAAAGAATTGAGCATCTACATCAATAGCAGTAGTACAAAATATAGCACTTATATGATATGAATACAGGCTTGTATGACAGCAGTCTGATTCTAATGCATTTAACCCTGTGCTCGCTGCATACAGATTCCCCAGGAGTGACTTGTAACACTGTCAGATGTAGTCAAATTTCAAAATTGCATATTGTGCTTTAGTATTAAACGGTATCATCTCCCTCTGAGCATTCCAGATATAAACAGAACTGTTGATTTACTTGTCTAGAAAAATCGAGACAAACTTTTTGTTGTAACACTTGCTTTTTTCAGGGTACAAGATTGAAGGTGCAACAGAGCAATCAGTACCTCCTTCATCATGGTTATGGTGATCTATCCCTATCCGGAGAGATTGTAATTGTTGAACTTCACCAGAACAGTTGATCAGGAAAACCAATCCTTGTGATACAGACCACACCATGTGATACAGACCACGGTTGATCAGGGAAACCAATCCTTGTGATACAGACCACGGTTGATCAGAGAAACCAATCCTTGTGATACAGACCACAGTTGATCAGGGAAACCAATCCTTGTGATACAGACCACAGTTGATCAGGGAAACCAATCCTTGTGATACAGACCACAGTTGATCAGGGAAACAAATCCATGTGATACAGACCACAGTTGATCAGGGAAACCAATCCTTGTGATACAGACCACAGTTGATCAAGGAAACCAATCCCTGTGATACAGACCACAGTTGATCAGGGAAACCAATCCCTGTGATACAGACCACAGTTGATCAGGGAAACCAATCCTTGTGATACAGACCACAGTTGATCAGGGAAACCAATACTTGTGATACAGACCACAGTTGATCAAGGAAACCAATCCCTGTGATACAGACCACAGTTGATCTGGGAAACCAATCCTTGTGATACAGACCACAGTTGATCAAGGAAACCAATCCCTGTGATACAGACCACAGTTGATCAAGGAAACCAATCCCTGTGATACAGACCACAGTTGATCAGGGAAACCAATCCTTGTGATACAGACCACGTGTCTATCTCCAACATTTCTGATTTCGCCACATACTTAATGTTTTATATAGTATGTGTACACTTGTCTGGCCAGTTGTCTGTACAAAAAAAATATTTTTGTGAAGCCCATTTCTCAGACACAGGAAGCCATAGAGATTTTTAAAATGTATGCTCACATCTACCTGACTAGTATGTTCAAAACAAAAGTAGATCAGTATGAATGACCTTCATCTACCTCTTCCGCCATGACATTGTCCCCAATCTACATTAAAACTTTACATATAAGTTGTTTATTCTGTCCATTACTCAGATACTAAAAGTCGTACAGCTTTCATACAAGATACAAGATGTATAGCATGATTTTTAGCTTCGGCAAAAAAAAGACGTCCGTTTTCAAGAACATGAAAATACCATTTTTTTTGGCCTTATATGTATACTCGAAACACTGTTCGAATGAGTAAACATTTTAATGGAATTGAATTGGGGTTTTGAGGCGCACCAACACATGAAAAGGTTATATGGCGCCTAAACAGGCATGAACTCTGCAAATTCTATCGTAGAAACTCCATTTACGCTGGAGCCACGTTATTGATTTTCTGCCGCTGCTCTATTGATGTTAGCGAGATAGCACCTGAAACAATGCAGGAATCATGATGAAGACCTTTAATGAACATAAACAAAAAATGATAAAATGAACATGAATTTGCTGGGATTGTACCCCTCTGCCTACCCCTCCAGAGGGATCTGCAGTGGCCCTTTTCTTTGCCCCGTTACCAAACGGGGCAAATCATTTAAATCACAAGTCTGGATAATCATAATTTGTTTTTATACACAGACAGTTCCTAGGAACAAAATGCTTATTTGACAGTTCTAGGTGGACCAGATCTACTTTTGTAGACCAGGAGCTAGCAACCCGTTTACTTTTTTATTTTGCTTCGTTTTTGTTCGAGACCCTGAATTTGAAGTATACATATGCCACTACAGAAGTTAAATATCACATGTTACATATCTCATATTGCTGTGCCAGCATAGATTGTCATTACACATGTTACATATCCCATATTGCTGTGCCGGCATAGATTGTCATGACACATGTTACATATCCCATATTGCTGTGCCGGCATAGATTGTCATGACACATGTCAAATATTCCATATTACTGTGCCGGCATAGATTGTCATTACACGTTACATATCCCATATTGCTGTGCCGTCATAGATTGTCATTACACATATCCCATATTGCTGTGCCGACATAGATTGTCATTACACATATCCCATATTGCTGTGCCAGCATAGATTGTCATTACACATGTTAAATATCCCATATTGCTGTGCCTGCATAGATTGTCATTACACATATTACATATCCCATATTGCTGTGCCGTCATAGATTGTCATTACACATGTTAAATATCCCATATTGCTGTGCCGGCATAGATTGTCATTCCACATGTTACATATCCCATACTGCTGTGCCGTCATAGATTGTCATTACACATGTTACATATCCCATATTGCTGTGCCGGCATAGATTGTCATTACACATATCCCATATTGCTTTGCCGGCATAGATTGTTAAATATCCCATATTGCTGTGCCGGCATAGATTGTCATGACACATGTTACATATCCCATATTGCTGTGCCGGCATAGATTGTCATGACACGTTAAATATCCCATATTGCTGTGCCGCCATAGATTGTCATTACACATTACATATCCCATATTGCTGTGCCATCATAGATTGTCATTACACATATCCCATATTGCTGTGCCGGCATAGATTGTCATTACACATGTTAAATATCCCATATTGCTGTGCCGGCATAGATTGTCATTACACATATTACATATCCCATATTGCTGTGCCGGCATAGATTGTCATGGCACATGTTAAATAACCCATATTGCTGTGCCGGCATAAGATTGTCATGACACATGTTACATATCCCATATTGCTGTGCTGGCATAGATTGTTATGACACATGTTAAATATCCCATATTGCTGTGCCGGCATAGATTGTCATTACACATATTACATATCCCATATTGCTGTGCCGGCATAGATTGTCATGGCACATGTTAAATATCCCATATTGCTGTGTCGGCATAGATTGTCATGACACATGTTACATATCCCATATTGCTGTGCCGGCATAGATTGTCATGGCACATGTTAAATATCCCATATTGCTGTGCCGGCATAGATTGTCATGACACATGTTACATATCCCATATTGCTGTGCCGGCATAGATTGTCATGGCACATGTTAAATATCCCATATTGCTGTGCTGGCATAGATTGTCATGACACATGTTACATATCCCATATTGCTGTGCTGGCATAGATTGTCATTACACATATCCAATATTGCTGTGCCGGCATAGATTGTCATTACACATGTTAAATATCCCATATTGCTGTGTCGGCATAGATTGTCATGACACATGTTACATATCCCATATTGCTGTGCCTGCATAGATTGTCATGGCACATCTTAAATATCCCATATTGCTGTGCCGGCATAGATTGTCATGACACATGTTAAATATCCCATATTGCTGTGCCGGCATAGATTGTCATGACACATGTTAAATATCCCATATTGCTGTGCCGGCATAGATTGTCATTCCACATGTTACATATCCCATACTGCTGTGCCGTCATAGATTGTCATTACACATGTTACATATCCCATATTGCTGTGCCGGCATAGATTGTCATTACACATATCCCATATTGCTTTGCCGGCATAGATTGTTAAATATCCCATATTGCTGTGCCGGCATAGATTGTCATGACACATGTTACATATCCCATATTGCTGTGCCGGCATAGATTGTCATGACACGTTAAATATCCCATATTGCTGTGCCGCCATAGATTGTCATTACACATTACATATCCCATATTGCTGTGCCATCATAGATTGTCATTACACATATCCCATATTGCTGTGCCGGCATAGATTGTCATTACACATGTTAAATATCCCATATTGCTGTGCCGGCATAGATTGTCATTACACATATTACATATCCCATATTGCTGTGCCGGCATAGATTGTCATGGCACATGTTAAATAACCCATATTGCTGTGCCGGCATAGATTGTCATGACACATGTTACATATCCCATATTGCTGTGCTGGCATAGATTGTTATGACACATGTTAAATATCCCATATTGCTGTGCCGGCATAGATTGTCATTACACATATTACATATCCCATATTGCTGTGCCGGCATAGATTGTCATGGCACATGTTAAATATCCCATATTGCTGTGTCGGCATAGATTGTCATGACACATGTTACATATCCCATATTGCTGTGCTGGCATAGATTGTTATGACACATGTTAAATATCCTATATTGCTGTGCCGGCATAGATTGTCATTACACATATTACATATCCCATATTGCTGTGCCGGCATAGATTGTCATGGCACATGTTAAATATCCCATATTGCTGTGCCGGCATAGATTGTCATGACACATGTTACATATCCCATATTGCTGTGCCGGCATAGATTGTCATGGCACATGTTAAATATCCCATATTGCTGTGCTGGCATAGATTGTCATGACACATGTTACATATCCCATATTGCTGTGCTGGCATAGATTGTCATTACACATATCCAATATTGCTGTGCCGGCATAGATTGTCATTACACATGTTAAATATCCCATATTGCTGTGTCGGCATAGATTGTCATGACACATGTTACATATCCCATATTGCTGTGCCTGCATAGATTGTCATGGCACATCTTAAATATCCCATATTGCTGTGCTGGCATAGATTGTCATGACACATGTTAAATATCCCATATTGCTGTGCCGGCATAGATTGTCATGACACGTTAAATATCCCATATTGCTGTGCTGGCATAGATTATCATTACTCATGCAGGCATGCCAAATCTCCTGATTCATCTCCTGATTCACTGGATTTTTCATCTGCTCTCCGGATTTCTGGATTTAATTGTACAATCTCCAGATTTTCCATCAACTCTTATTTTTAGCTCAACTGATCAGAGATCAGCGGAGCTTATGCCGTGGTGCGGCGTCCGTCGTCCGTCTGTCCTGTCCATCTGTAAACTTTTATTTGTAGCGACTACTCCTCTGAAACTACTGGATGGATATTCATGAAAATTTACAGAAATGTTGCCCATAAAGTCTAGTTGATCCTAGCAAAAATTCATGTTGATGTGAAATCCAAGATGGCCACCAAAGCTAAAAATAGAGTTTTAAAATACAAGTTTGTAGCGACTACTTCTTGAAAACTATAATTGATATTGATATGGGACTTTTTCTAAAATGATCAGCATGCGTGATGTTGGTCCTTGTCAAAAATCATTTTGATTAGACGTTAAACATGGCTGCCAGCGGCCATCTTTGTTTACATAGTGTTATAGAATGAAAACTTGTAGCGATTACTCCTCTGAAACTACTTGACGGATTTTCATGAAACTTCACACGAATGTTGCTCTTGATGTCATTGATCCTAGCAAAATTTTTGGTTGGCCGGAAATCAAGATGGCCGCCATTTCTAAAAATAGATTTTCAAATACAATTTTGTAGCGACTTCTTATTGAAAACTATAAGTGATATTGATATGGGACATTTTCTAAAATGATCAGCATGACATGATGTTGGTCCTTGTCAAAAATCATTTTGATTCGATGTTAAACATGGCTGTCAACGGCCATCTTTGTTTACATAGAGTTATTATATAATGAAAACTTGTAGCGACTACTTCTCTGAAACTACTAGACGGATTTTCATGAAACTTCACAGGAATGTTGCTCTTAATGTCTTCAGGTCGGCCGGAAATTCAAGATGGCCGCCACGGTTAAAAATAGATTTTCAAAAAACAAGTTTGTAGCGACTACTTCCTGAAATCAAAATCAATCAGTAGAGCTTCAAGGTCATTGACCTCTTGTTAAAAAATGTTCTTGGTTAAGTCAAGATGGCCGCAATGGCTAAATTTTTTTTTTCAAAAAACAAGTTTGTAGCGACTACTTCCTGAAATGTAAATCAATCAGTAGAGCTTCAAGGTCATTGACCTCTTGTTTAAAAATCTATTTTTAGATTTGGTGGCCATCTTGGATTTCACATCAACATGAATTTTTGCTAGGATCAACTAGACTTCATGCTCCGACAAGCTTGAAATCAGTTAGGGATGATCAATATCAAGCCTAGTTGTGAATAAAGTGAAGTTATGGCCCTTTAAAGATTTTAATAGACAAATCTTGTCCAGATTAGTTGCTTCTGAACTCCTTGCCGGATTTCAACGAATCTTGGTAGGGATGATCAGTACCAAGCCTAGTTGCAGCTATCATTGCCGTGTTCTGGTTGAATGAATTTTGACAGTGTATTAAAACCTTTAGGGTTCTTAACTCTAACTTCGTACAACTAGTTCGCCTGAACCTCTGACTGGATTTTAACGAAACTTGTCAGGGATGATCAGTACCAAAGCCTAGTTGCGTATATATCATCGCCATGTTCCGGTTGAATGATATTTGGAAGAGTTATGGTGCCTTATACATAAAACTTTAGCCACACCACAGGCCCTGTTGTTTTTTTAAGTTTAAGTTTATTAAAAGGGACATACATCTGTACTGGATAACTGATAAGGAAGAACTGTATAATTTGAAGTTTCATCAGTATTTTGCCAAGTTATGAGCTAGGTTAGGTTGCAGGTTAGTTTTATGAAAAGTGGGCATAACTCTGCCAAAATGAAGTTATTGGACATGAGTAGCGACATTCCTTCAGTTAAGATGTATATAGGTCAAATACTTCTTACCTTATGGCCAGTTATGAGCTTGGTTAGGTTGGTTAAGTTTTATGAAAGGGGGCATAACTCTGTCAAATGAAAGTCAGAGTTATTTGACATGACTGTGTAACCTTAGGTTAAGATGGAAGATGTGTGAAATTTCATGAACATAAGTCAAATACTTAAGTGTCTGCCAATGCCAGGCAGGTGACAAACATTATGTTGTGCATTACAGCACCTGGGGCTTGACAAATAAGACACAAATACAAATTTATTTACAGTTTTATATCATGCATTTTAGATAACATTGTATTTAAGTTGTTATAAGGCCACGAGCACTTCCTCATGTTTTATTTAACAGTGTAATACCATGTGGCGTAATTAGTGTTGCAATACTATAAGTAATATTTCTATACGGGAACAAACAAAACCAATTCGGATAGCTAATTTCCAAGGCCCCTCCCCACCACCTGGTTTTAAACGCATACTTAATAACATTCTTAATTATGGAGCTTTTGAGATATACTGTTCAAAAATATTGATCAAATGACATACGCTGTATGCTATAACGCTGTCATAAAGTCTTGACATATTTTGTGATATAATTATATCATCGGATTACTTCATGCCATGCCAAACTAGAACTATCACTGAATGTGATGAATACCCCCGCTTTTTATTCTAAGTACAACAAAGGCCCTTAATTCTGTAATAAATTAGGCAATCAACCATGGGTGATGTAGAGGGACATTAGGTCATCAGTTGTTAAGAGCCAAGTTTGGGAACAACATACTGTTTGAGAAATGCCAGTAATAAAAAAAAAAAAGTTACGCGACATTACGGACGACATTTCTATATAGCCCCCACTTTACTTTGTGAAAGCGAGGGTATAATGATAACAAACATTGATATACATTTGCGCCACTGATACCGTCGCCACTGATACCGTGTACCTTTATAGTTAAACATCTATTTAATGAAACTGCTGAACCACTCACACAACTAATTAAACAATTTACTCCTACTCGAAAGCACATAATTATGAATAAATGCCTTCATATTTAAAATCCCTTTTCAACAGATGATATATACAAGCACATAAATCAAACACTTAAATACATATTTAGTTGCTTCACCTTAAAAATTCACACCATGACAGCCAATAAAAACTTGCACATCCATATAACATACATAGTTTATAAGAGATACAGTCAGACCACATGATTATACCCTTATAAATCTTTATATGTTATTAACATCACTGTAATGAAACTGTCGAACCACTCACAAAACTAATTAAACAAATTACTCAACGTTTAATTAGCAATATATTCACTGAAACTGCACTGAAACTGCACTGAAAGCACATAAAAAAATGCCTTCATATTTAAAATCCCTTTTCAACAGGACGATATATACAAGCACATAAATCAAACATTTATTAAACAAGATTTATTAACTTTAAGGGGAGTACACCAGGCTTATTGACTGACATATATACACAAACGGTCATCGGTTCTATTAGCCTTAGAATGATCTCTTGATTACAAAGATGATATTTTTATCATAAATGGTAACATTATTTTGTTTTTGATTCTTCTGGAAAAAGCCCGACGTACCCTCTTTAATTCAAAACAACATGGTAACTTACATAGACAATATACCTGAAAAGTTCTAATAAATCATGACCTAGAGTATGATTAAACAAAACACATATTTAATTACATCAGTTGTATGCTATAATGCCATAATAACATCTTTACATAATTATGTTGTGATATATATACATCATCGTATGAGATACAGTCGGACCACATGATTGTACCCTTATAAATGTTTAACAATTATGAGAGACAGTCAGACCACATGATTGTAACCCTTATAAATGTTTATATGTTATTAACATCACTGTTATGAAACTGTTGAACCACTCACAAAACTAATTAAACCAATTACTCACTGTTCAATGAGCATTATGTTTGCTGAACCTGCACTGAAAGCACACATAAAAATGCCTTCATATTTAAAAATCCATTTTCAACAGATATATACAAGCACATAAATCAAACATTTATTAAACAAGATTTATTAACTTTAAGGGGGGTACACCAGGCTTATTGAGTGGCTGACTTATCTACACAAACAGTCATCGGTTCTATTCTGAAGGAACACAATAAACGAGCCTTAGAATGATCTTTTGATTACAAAGATGATATTTTTATCATAAATGGTAACATTATTTTGTTTTTGATTCTTCTGGAAAAAGCCTGACGTACCCTCTTTAATTAAAAATAACATGGTAACTAACAGACAATATACATGAAAAGTTCTAATAAATCATGACCTAGAGTATGATTAAACAAAACACATTTTTAATTACATCAGTTGTATGCTATAATGCCATAATAACATCTTTACATAATTATGTTGTGATATATATATACATCATCGTATGAGATACAGTCGGACCACATGATTGTACCCTTATAAATGTTTAACAATTATGAGAGACAGTCAGACCACATGATTGTACCCTTATAAATGTTTAACAATTATGAGAGACAGTCAGACCACATGATTGTACCCTTATAAATGTTTATATGTTATTAACATCACTGTATGACGAAGACCATTAATGAACATGAACAAAAAATGATAAAATGAACATGAATTTGGGGGGGATTCTACCCCTCTGCCTACCCCTCCAAAGGGATCTGCAGTGGCCCTATTCTTTGCCCCGTGACCAAACGGGGGCCCCCGGGAACTCACAAAACTAATTAAACGAGTTACTCAACGTTTAATTAGCAAAATATTCACTGAACCTGCACTGAAAGCACATAAAAAATGACTTCATATTTAAAAATCCATTTTCAGCAGGACGATATATACAAGCACATAAATCAAACACTGCAGAAACACAAACATAAATCGAGCAGTCCAGTCGTGCCCTATAATGTTTTCACATATTTTATGATAGTTATTACTTCACTGATGAGGCCTTGCAATCCTGAACATACATAGTTTACAGTCGGACCACACGATTGTACCCTTATAAATGTTTATACGTTATTAACTTCACTTTAATGAAACTGTTGAACCACTCACAAAACTAATTCAACGTTTAATTAGCAATATATTCACTGAACCTGCACTGAAAGCACACATACAAAATGCCTTCATATTTAAAATCCCTTTTCAACAGATGATATATACAAAACTTAACTAAACTTATAGTACACAAGTTATATTGGCCAGATAGTACACAAGTTATATTGGCCAAATAATACACAAGTTATATTGGCCAGATAGTACACGTTATATTGGCCAGATAGTACACAAGTTATATTGGCCAGATAGTACAAGAGTTATATTTGCTTGATAGTACACAAGGTATATTGGCCAGATAGTGCACGAGTTATATTGGCCAAATAATACACAAGTTATATTGGCCATACAGTACACGAGTTATATTGGCCAAATAATACACAAGTTATATTGGCTTGATAGTACACGAGTTATATTGGCCAGATAATATACAAGTTATATTGGCCAGATAGTCCATGAGTTATATTGGCCAGATAGTACACAAGTTATATTGGCTTGATAGTACACAGGTTATATTGGCCAGATAATACACAAGTTATATTGGCCAGATAGTACACAGGTTATTTTGGATTGATAAACTTTATTCATTTTGACACTTTTATTATTTCACTTTAAAAAGAAGAGTGTTGAAACCGCACCAACCAGGTAGATATACTATGTATTCAGGTAATTATAGTAAAACAAATAAAAAAAACATTTAAAATTAAGAACAAGAGATGTTTGTAAAATATATATGCCTCCTCTGGAGGGCTTAAAGGGACACTGTCCGTAAGTAAGCAGATATTGAACATAACCAAATAACTGTCTTGACTCTTATTCAGTGAAACGTATACATGAAAACATGAGGATAGACCCTAAGAAGTATGTAGGAATACATTCATGAGTTTGAAAAAAAGGAAGTTTTAATTGGCCAAATAATACACAAGTTATATTGGCTTGATAGTACACGAGTTATATTGGCCAGATAATACATGAGTTATATTGGCCAGATAGTACACAAGTTATATTGGCTTGATAGTACACAGGGTATATTGGCCAGATAATACACAAGTTATATTGGCCAGATAGTACACAGGTTATTTTGGATTGATAAACTTTATTCATTTTGACACTTTTATTATTTAACTTTAAAAAGAAGAGTGTTGAAACCGCACCAACCAGGTAGATATACTATATATTCAGGTAATTATAGTAAAACAAATAAAAAAAACATTTAAAATTAAGATCAAGAGATGTTTGTAAAATATATATGCCTCCTCTTGAGGGCTTAAAGGGACACTGTCCGTAAGTAAGCAGATATTGAACATAACCAAATAACTGTCTTGACTCTTATTCAGTGAAACGTATACATGAAAACATGAGGATAGACCCTAAGAAGTATGTAGGAATACATTCGTGAGTTGGAAAAAAAGGAAGTTTTAATTGGCCAAATAATACACAAGTTATATTGGCTTGATAGTACACGAGTTATATTGGCCAGATAATATACAAGTTATATTGGCCAGATAGTACATGAGTTATATTGGCCAGATAGTACACAAGTTATATTGGCTTGATAGTACACAGGTTATATTGGCCAGATAATACACAAGTTATATTGGCCAGATAGTACACAGGTTATTTTGGATTGATAAACTTTATTTATTTTGACACTTTTATTATTTAACTTTAAAAAGAAGAGTGTTGAAACCGCACCAACCAGGTAGATATACTATATATTCAGGTAATTATAGTAAAACAAATAAAAAAAACATTTAAAATTAAGAACAAGAGATGTTTGTAAAATATATATGCCTCCTCTTGAGGGCTTAAAGGGACACTGTCCGTAAGTAAGCAGATATTGAACATAACCAAATAACTGTCTTGACTCTTATTCAGTGAAATGTATACATGAAAACATGAGGATAGACCCTAAGAAGTATGTAGGAATACATTCGTGAGTTTGAAAAAAAGGAAGTTTTAATTATATGTAAATAAAGTGGGACCCACAATATTTACCTTTTCTGCAATCACGTGACTTCCATTAGCGCATTAGGTTTTCACCATAGTATATATTGCGTAATATGTATAGCCCGCTTAGCTCAGTCGGGAGTGATGTCGACCACTTTACGCTCAATTATTACTGCGCGTGTAATTTTAGTTTGGGCTGCGAGTTCAAACGCTCGAAGTGGATTTACTTTTTTTTGTACCGCGATTGAATTCCGTCAAACAATCTTGCTTTTAATTAGTACTTGATGCTGAGTTTATGGCAAAATAACACATACACATCTCAAAATGCCAAACGGAAAACTCATAAGAAACAAAATTTGTATACTTCGCATATTATAATACTGCTGTCTTTATTATTCATTTCATGTTTTTCTTATTTTTCTTTTGTTTATTAGTTGTATTGGTTTACTTGTATTTTTTTTAACTATATGTTAATGACCAAATTATCATACAGTCCTTGAAATTAGGGGACCAAGGGCAATAACCCTAAATATAATAATTTATGAGAGTGTCTCTTCAATAATTTAAAGTTCGACGAGTTACACTGAACCTGTTCATACAGGCTTTAACCGGTTCCTATAGGGCGTTGTATACTCGTTTGCACGTGCAAAGCGAGTATACGCCGACGTGTATCAAGCAGAAATAATTTCTGCCATTCGAATCCGACAGGCAAACGGTATAGTCGCTTCATCGAGAAGTTCTCAAAATTAGAATTCGGGCTGTTAACATATGGATTCAGCGGAGGAACCAGAGGAAAGGCAAACAGAGATGCGAGAACAAGGCAGAGGTAAGTCCCCGGGGGATGGAAATTCAAACGATGCTTATGAGGTCTTTGATTTGTTTCGTAGCTATCTAGATGTACAGTTGAAAGACTTAAAGAAAGATTTGCATTGCAAAGTTCAAAAAGTAAAAGAAGAGAAAAAGCTGAAGTTTTCTTCCGACTCGCATAGAATTCAATTCGAGTTTAATCTAGATATTCAAGAGAGCTTGGAAGGCATTCAGTCTACGCTAGAAGATCGATCACAACGTGAGGCAGTCAAAAACCTAATCGCAAAATTACAAAAACAAAACAAACTGATAAAAATAGCAGATATTTCCCCGGGGGGCTGGGACACTGTGCGGGAATACGTAAGCCCTACTGTCTGCGGGTCCGACAGTGAGGACGAAAAGAAATTGAAACAAGCCGAGGCTAGAGCGTTGAAAAAATGTAAACTTAATAATTCCAAGCTCTCCTGTACATCAAAAGATGCAGATAAGATTATTCCCAACATGTCTTCTGTTTCACATGTCTTCTGTTTCTTTCATGCCACGCAATCCTGTGTACACCTTCCCCGGATCAGCGCGGTTTCACGGTCCTGGATTGTCTCCCTTCAACACGCCCAGCGGGTCGGCGGGCCGCCCATACAACAACTACACACAGACCAGTTCTTTTCGTGGGCCAAGAACAGCAACCGAACACGACATATGCTTCGGGTGCAGAAACAGAGGACACTTCAGGAGGGACTGTCCGAGATCCGCCACTGCTTCAGGGCTGCCACAATTTAAAAAAGAGCCGGATACAAGGGCAAGGAACAGATACTACGATAAATGATAAGTACTGTTTTAATAACATATTGTTAAACGATCATTCAGAATTTTTTGAAATTCAGGAATCAAATTTGTATCAAAATAACGGAAACGTTACAAATATAGTTAAAGGTTGTTTAAAGCAAAACATAGATTTTTTCGGAAAGTATAGGAGCTACTCCGGGTATTTAAGACGTATTAAGAAATGGCTATAAAATCCCCTTTTTCGAACCGCCAGTTTCTTCTTTTTCTAAAAATAATAAATCTGCATTAGAAAACACTGAATTTGTTGAAAATGCTGTTGCCGAGTTAGTGAAAAACAGGTGCGTGGTTGAAGTACCTTTTCGGCCTTATATCGTGAACCCTTTAAGCGTTTCTTTTAACAAAACGGGGAAAAAGAGATTAATTTTAGATTTACGAAAATTACATCTACACTTATGGAAAGAAAAAATTACATTTGAGGACTGGAGAACAGCTCTAGATTATTTTGAAAAGGGTAGCTTCTGTTATAAGTTTGATATTAGCAGCGCTTATCATCATATAGACGTCTTTCATGGTCACCAAACATATCTGGGGTTTTGCGAAAAGGGAAAATACTATTGTTTTTCTGTTCTGCCGTTTGTCTTGAGTAGCGCCCCTTATATATTTACAAAATGTTTAAGGGAGATGATAAAGTACTGGAGGTCGAATTGTTTAAAAATTGTAATGTTCCTAGACGACGGATGGGGGACTAACAGCGATAAGGCATCCTGCAATAAAGATTCTGCTTTCGTAAAGAATAGTCTAGAGAAAGCGGGTTTTGTTATTAATAATGATAAATCATTATGGGAGCCTGTAAACAGTTTGACATGGGTTGGCATTTGCTGGGATAGTATTGAATTTAGCATTTCGTTACCAGAGACCAGAGTTCATGACCTGAAACTGACCCTTGATTTGATTTTTAATATGCTGCCCAATATCAGTGCACGACAATTAGC
The DNA here is from genome assembly GCA_037043455.1 of Cyrtodaria siliqua. Classification (NCBI taxonomy): domain Eukaryota; kingdom Metazoa; phylum Mollusca; class Bivalvia; order Adapedonta; family Hiatellidae; genus Cyrtodaria; species Cyrtodaria siliqua. The sequence continues at coordinate 15,489 of JAWPHD010005386.1, read as the reverse complement.
GAAATGTACTGGCAAAGTAATTTCAATTATTCCTGTTATTGGCAATATCGCGAGATTTATGACAAGGTCATTATACGTAGCCATTGAACGTAGATTGTCTTGGGACCACGTATCTAAATTAAATAGCAACGATCCCTGTATTGAGGAATTGGTATTTTGGCAGAAAAACATAGACAAACTAAACATCAGACAACTGTGTAATATTTCTCGCTATAGACCATAGTCTATTCAGATGCTAGCAACAGAGCATGCGGATCTTTTATAGTAGAATGCGTCAATTCAATCTTCCACCAAGCATGGTCAGAAGAAGACGCTGTAAAAAGTTCAACTTTCAGAGAAATTAAAGCAGTAAAATTAGCAATTAACGCTTACGGTTCTTTGCTAAAGCACAAGTCAGTTAAATGGTTCACAGATTCTCAAAACTGTGCCAGAATAATTACAGCGGGCAGTACAAAACCTGAATTACAATTGGAAGCACTGGGCATAGTTCAACTATGCTTACAATTCAACATTCAATTAGATATTCAATGGGTTCCTAGAGAAATGAATCAGATTGCCGACAAAATCAGCAAATTTCCAGACTTCAATGACTGGGCAGTTAGTCTGGATTTTTCAATTTTCTGAACAGTAAATGGGGACCATACGACATTGATCGTTTTGCTAACGCAGAAAATAGAAAGCTTAAGAGATTCAATTCAAAATTTTATGATTTTGAAACTGAAGGGGTAGACGCATTTACACAGGACTGGGTACCGGACAATAATTGGCTAGTTCCACCAATTCATTTAGTTAACAAGGTCATAGCTCATGTAGTGTCATGCAATGCTTCAGGCACTTTAGTGGTTCCTTTCTGGCCGAGCACGGCTTTTTGGCCTACGATTTTTAACGAAGAAGGCCATACTAAGTCATTTATTAAAGAGAGTTTTATTTTTGCCAAAGAACAAAACTTTTTTGCAAAGAATAATAATAAAAAGTGCATCTTTAGTTCAGAAAGGTTTCATAGCAAAGTTATAGCGCTGCGCCTTTAAGGTTCAACCTTATGTTGTTCCAAAGTCCAAGGCCGATATGTCACAAACAGGGAATTATTTAGATCCAAAGATATCTCTTTGAAATTCGGAGTTTGCGCTCCAAAAACGGGAACTTTTATAGCTTTAAAGATAGTGTTTTTGTTTTTGTTTTTGTTTTTTAAATATTAGGTTTGTACTTCACCAGGTGTCGCGTCAAGTTTGAAAAATTTACGGATCCGGCGTCGGTTGACGGATACAGCATTTACATAGCCTAAATTTGTAATTGTATGGATTTGACCTCAGGCTATCGATCCGGTGTCGGGCGGACACAAACATTTTTTGGATCCGGCGTCGGGCCGACGCAGAAAGTATTAATATTCTATGGAACTGATCCGGTGTCGGGCGGACGCAAACATTTTTTGGATCCGGCGTCGGGCAGACGTTAAAAAGTATTAATGTTCTATGGAATTGATCCGGTGTCAGGTTTGATCACTTTCCTTAATATTATACTTAAAGTTATTGTAAAAAAAAAATCAAACAAACAATTAACACATCTCGGCATTTTAATGACGCAAACAAATTTCATGGATCAAAGAATATTGCCGCAAGGCATATTTGAAGGAGTGTGTAAGGTAATTGTAGATTTTTTAACGACCGATAGATAAAATATCTGAGACCGATTTTAACAGAGATTTTGAAAAGAAAATCGGTCCGGAGAAACAGAATTAGGTCTGCGGACCGACAAACCGGCGATTTTAGAAGCCCTGCTTATAGTAGGTTGTAAAGGGCTGGATAAGTAATTTTGTCTTCTGCAAATTCTGGGCTCCTATGGAACCCAAATTGTGATGGCCTATAAAATGTTAAATGAAGGCAGATTTAGGTTTGCATGTAAGCATGTATATATCTATAATTTTGGTTTGGGATTTGTTATAGCATTATGCATTATGCATGTTATTACTTCACCCATATTGGGGCATGGAAAAAGCCTGATGTCCTTCGTCCGTCCGTCCGTCGTTAAATTTTGTCTCATTAAGACGATAGGGCCTTCATTTTTCATCCTATCTTTACCAAACTTTACCACATTAATATCAATGAAAGCTCTGACAACTTAGAAAAACAACCATATTGGACTAGTAACAGCGGAGTTATGGCCCTTGATTTAGTTAAAAATGCTATATTTTGCCTCGTTAAGACGATAGGAGCGTCGATGTTCATCCAATCTTTACCAATCGTTTTCAGATTGCTAATGTCGTTGAAGCTCGAACAAGTTCAAAAACTAGCCATATCGGACCAGTAACAGCAGAGTTATGGCCCTTGATTTAGTTAAAAAATGCTATATTTTGCCTCATTAAGGCGATAGGGGCTCCATTGTTCATCTGATCTTTACCAAACTTTATCAGATTATTAATATCAATGAAAGCTCGGACAAGTTCGAAAACCATTTATATCGGACAACAGTGGAGTTATGGCCCTTGATTTATTTCAAAATGCTATATTTTGCCTCGTTTAGACGATAGGGCCTTCATTTTTCAACCGATCTTTACCACACTTTACCACATTGTCAATATCAATGAAAGCTAGGACTAGTTCGAAAATTAAGATTCGTACACTATTTTACATTGTACTCAATTTGATTCATACTATCAGTTATTTTCCAGAGGGGAAGTTATTAGGCAGCCAACCGTGCAGCCGTCTTTTGCTTGGCCGTTTTTGAAAAATCGCGGCCCGTATTTGGTGGTGTGGGTGGTGTAATTTATTTTTATTTTTTTTAAACTCTTTACTTTCGCAATATTTAAAAACCTTTAACCTCATCAAGAAGATAGACACTGTTCAATCTTGGCGACTCTCCTGCAGGACTTCAGTCCTTTGATTTTTTATTGATTTTTTTTCTACATAAGAAACCTGATTCATGAGTTCAAGTTTTTATTATTTATTTATTTTTAAAATACTATTTTATTTGATTTATTGATTTTTTTATTTTTTTTTGCAATAAAAAAAGTTATGGTCGGCGACTAAATAATAGGGTCGGTTGGGTTAGCGGAAACAAACACTTTTTTCTTTTAAGCCTCACTAATACTTTAGTTCAGGGTGCCTCAGACTCTGGAAAAGAGGAAAAAGTGGGAAAATGGACAAAAAATGCCTACAGGGAAAAATCAGGGAATTCGAAAAATATCTGGAAATGGCAAATAAATAGAGTTTATTTAACTGCTGGGATCGATTAAAGGGAAATCTTTCATGAGATGGTAGACGTAGTGTTCTCACACACATACGCTCATTGTGAAAACATAAACACGAATACCATCGAGTTTGCCTCAGGGGCCTAGGAATCTTTATGTGAGGAAGCTATCCAGCTGGCTTGCGGAATGTCGGTGGTTCTACCCAGGTGCCCGCCCGTGCACGAAAATCGCCCGGAGGGGCACCTGGGGTCTTCCTCCACCAATGGAAGCTGGAAAGCCGCCATATGACCTTAGCTATTGGTGCGACTATAAAATACAATTCAATCAATCAAAACCATCGGGTTTGCCAACAGTTCTAAATTTTTGATCAAGTTTTAAATATAATTACAGAACGTGGTAAAAAGAGGGAAGTCATGGAGGATGAAGATATCGACAAACATAAGTTTTAATATTATTTCTCCGTGTGCAATATAAAAGTGCCTTGTCTGTCCGGCTGTCTTCTGTTCTTCCTGCCATCAAACTTATACTGCCTACTCCTCAAAAACTATTATTATTTATAGCTACCTACATCAAACCCTGCATTGTTTCAGGTGCTATCTCGCTCGCATCAAAAGAGCAGTGGCAGAAAAACTATAACGTGGCTCCAGCGTAAAGGGACAAAACTGTGTTAAGGGATGGGAAGCAAAGCGACGGGATGTTATGGACAGCATGATTCATATATAGCCCACACTTCACTTTGTAAAAGCGGAGGTATAATAATTTGTAATGAAATAGGGCATTGTCCATCAGAATTTGGGTTCCATCTGAGCACAGGTGATATAGAAACCAAGACTACTATAAGGAATTGGACTGGATTTTACAAGCGCACAAACAGCTACGGTCATATGCAAACTTTTTCTGCTTCTATTGGTGGAGGAAAACCCCAGGTGTGGCTACTATAAGAAAGCTAGTTGAGCTAGGACAAGAAATGTAAGAGACACAAAACTCAATGTGGACTGGGATGATGACCAGAGTTCAAAAAACATAAAACTCTTATTTATTTATTAGTTGAGCTAAAAGAAGTTAACCCATTCAATTCTTGTCTACAGTATGTTATTTCAAATATAGTTAATGCCATTAATCAGCCGATTTGTTGCTAGCGATACATCATATGACAAATGAAGAAGCACCAGCAGTGATGCAAACACCGGATTGAAAATTCTGAGTAAAAAGGGGGATAATTCATGTAAAATACATGACAGAGTTATGGTTCTTCTCAAATAACATTGTGTAATGATAATTAACGTGTCCAAAGTCTCAAAGCTTTATGACAATATGTTTTTTGGAAACGATTTTTAAAAATGAGGAAAAACAAAAACCTTAACCAAAAACTTGGCACCTGCCTTAGTGTTCAGGCCCAGTGTATATATGATTTATTGGGTGGGGATTTCAACGGTACAGTCCACACTCCATTGTGCCTAGCCTTACCAGGATTTGCCGGTGGCTATCCGGACGGAGAGACTATAATCTTTAGAATTACACACACTCAACTGTTTCAATGTTACGATACAAGGGCTATGTTCCGGTTAATCATAGATAGGTAAATTTATATTTCTGCTTGCTATTATTGAAGTTTGGTCCTTATTCCAGCCCATCTCATTCCAAATTGTCATAATTGATTATGGTACTTTTGACACACAATCTGATCCGCTTCAGAGTGACCCCACACTTTATGCTTTTATAGGGATCCGTCTATAGAAGTATGAAATATGAGATCACTGTAAGGCATGTCAGACTGATTATCAACAGTACCATACTCAATGGTTCTGACAAATTTGGAGAGGTGCTGGAATAAATGCATACGTTTCCACAATAGCAAACTACGATATTACACGAACTATATCTGATCACAATGAATTACAGAAACACACAACATGGGATTGTTACTGTGACAGGTCCCGTCAACACAATATCACGGGTTATTTAGACCGGATTAATAAATCTAGGTGCTAATTTTAATGCCGGATAACTAATCCAAGATTCCGGTGTGTTCCTTTAAATTCTGTTTGACACAGAGAATATATATATATATACATGTATCATTTCCAAAATCTGCTAAAGCATATAGTGCCTGTGATCATGTAACTGAAGTTTGCATTATACTAAATCAAGGGCCATAACTAAAGAATCTGGTAAAGTTTGGTAAAGATCAGATGAAAAATGAAGGCCCTACCGTATTAACGTGGCAAAATATAGCATGTTTAACTAAATCAAGAACTCCTCTGTTACTGGTCCGACTGGTCGAACATTGAGCTAAAAAAAAAGAAAAAAATTAAAAAAAAAAAGATATATATATTAAAACAAGAGGGCCAAGATGGCCCTACAGCGATCACCTGAGTACTGGCACATTATCGAACTTCTTCGAAATCTTATGGTCATATACAATCTGTGCAAGTTTGGTTAAGATTGTTCAAGAAATGTGGGCTCTGTTGTGTATAACAACATTGATATCGACAGATTAAGGCACAACATTGATATAGACAGTTTAAGACACTGACAAAGTTTGGTAAAGATCAAATACAAAATGAAGGTGCTAGAGAGTAACACCTTGGGCAGAGCCAAATGTGACCCCAGGGCTACATGTAATATATGTGAGCTGTGTGCTTTGTGGTTTCAGAGAAGAAGGTTTTTTAAGTTTTTCCCTATACAAGTCTATGTAAAACGTGAACCCTGGGACGGGGCCAAATGTGAACCCAGGGTCACCATTTGAACAAACTTGGTAGAGGACCATAATTTTATAGTAAATGCAAAATATTAAACCTCTGGCTCTTGCAGTTTCAGAGAAGATAGTTTTTTTCCTATATATATGTCTATATAAAACTGTGACCCACGGGGCGCGGCCAAGTTTGACACCAGGGTCACCATTTGAACAAACTTGGTAGAGGACCATAAGCTTATAGCACATACAAAATATTAAACCTCTGGCTCTTGCAGTTCCAGAGAAGAAGATTTTTTCACTTTTTCTCTATTCAAGCCTATGTTAAACTGTGACCCCGGGTCGGGGCCAAATGTGACCCCAGGGTCACCATTTGAACAAAATTGGTAGAAGACCACGAGCTTATAGCAAATGTAAAATATTAAACCTCTGGCTCTTGCAGTTTGAGAAGATTTTTTAAGTTTTTCCCTATACATGTCTATGTAAAACATGTGACCCTTGGGGTGGGGCCAAATGTGACCCGAGGTCACCATTTGAACATATTTGGTAAAGGACCATAAGCTTATAGTAAATGCAAAATATCAAACCTCTGGCTCTTGTAGTTTCCGAGAAGAATTTTTTTTTTTTCCTATATAAGTCCATGTAAAACTGTGACCCCCGGGGCGGGGACAAATTTGACCCCAGGGTCACCATTTGAACAAACTAAGTAGAGGACCATAAGCTGATGCTACATGTAATACATGAGAGCTCTGAGCCATGTGGTTCCAGAGAAGAAGATTTTTTTCAGTTTTCCCCTATACAAGCCTATGTAAAATTGTGACCACCGGGGCGGGGCCAAATGTGACCCCTGGGTCACCATTTGAACAAACTTGATAGAGGACCATAAGCTCATAGCAAATGCAAAATATTAAACCTCTGGCTCCTGCAGTTTCAGAGAAGTTTTTTAAGTTGTAAAACATGTGACCCTTGGGGCGGGGCCAAATATGACCCGAGGGTCACCATTTGAACAATCTCGGTAAAGGACCATAAGCTTATAGTAAATGCAAAATATCAAGCCTCTGGCTCTTGTAGTTTCCAGGAAGATTTTTTTTCCTATATAAGTCTATGTAAAACTGTGACCCCCGGGGCAGGGACAAATTTGACCCCAGGGTCACCATTTGAACAAACTTAGTAGAGGACCATAAGCTGATGCTACATGTAATACATGAGAGCTCTGTGCCTTGTGGTTTCAGAGAAGAAGATCTTTTTAAGTTTTTTCCTATATGTCTATATGAAAAACATGCAAAATCTCAATATACAAACTTTGGATCCGCGGGGCACGGCCATTCTCGACCCCGTGGACTTCATTTGAACAAACTTGATAGTCTAGGCGTTGGCGATCATTTTAAAAGAATAACTGTTGAAATCTGTTGAGCGGTTCTGGATAAGAAGATTTTTTAAGGTTTCGACCATATATAGTAATGGCGGCCATCTCGGATGTCGCGCTGACCTTATTTTAACAAATCTATAAAGCATTCATCTAAGGATCATCCATGTAAAGTTTGGGCAAAATTAGCCAAGCGGTTTCTGAGGAGAAGTCGTTTGAAGAAAAGTTAATGACGACGGACGACGACGGACGGACGGACGGACGGACGGACGGACAACAGACGACAGACACAGAGTGATCCCAATAGATCACCTTGAGCCTTCGGCTCAGGTGATCTAAAAAATTTTAAAAAAAAATTAAAAAAAAACAAAATTATTAAAAAAAAAAAAAAAAAATTAAAAAAAAACAAGAGGCCCAAGAGGGCCTGTGGACGCTCTACTGGCTAACATGGCTCTTGTAACATCAATGCAGCGAATGACTGCCAATTACATTTTTTGAAAATTTCGGGCAAAAAACAGCTTTTTAACTAAATCAAGGGGCATAACTAAAGAATCTGTTAAACTTTGGTAAAGATCAGATGAAAAATGAAGGCCATACCATATTAACGAGGCAAAATATAGCATTTTAAACTAAATCAAGAGAAATTCAAAAAGAAATATGAAAAAAAAAGGAATAATTTCAAAAAAACAAGTCTATGTAAAACTGTGGCCCACGGGGGCGGGGTCAAATTTGACCACAGGGTCAGCATTTGAACAAACTTAGTAGAGGACCATAAGCTGATGCTACATGTAATACATGAGAGCTCTGTGCCATGTGGATCCAGAGAAGAAGAATTTTTTCAGTTTTTCCCTATACAAGCCTATGTAAAACTGTGGCCCCCGGGGTGGGGTCAAATGTGACCCCTGGGTCACCATTTGAACAAACTTGGTAGAGGACCAAAATCTTATAGTAAATACAAAATTCAAAGACTGATATTTTAACCGCGAGTAGGTCACCTTATATGTTTCTCTTACACACATATGCATTTTGATACAGGCCAAATTCCCAGATTTCATACCCTATGCCTTTATACACTGTTCCAGATGTTGATTGTTACAGCAAAGGGCAATAACTCCTATACTTTGTATTCAAGTTATCTGCCACAGTTTCATGCACAACATCTACAGATTAAGACACATTTTATTTTACAATATTTAAAGTTTTCAACAAAATATGAAGGATGATATATTCAGTATTAAACTGACCTTGACCCCCGTGACATCAAGCAGTTAATTATAATATTTTATATTATTATTGTCTTGTTTAGTTCATTATAATACTGTATATTATTGACTCGGATAGATAAATATAATATTGTATTGTATTAATGACTCAGATAGTTAAGGATTTGTTCCAGGAAAAAAGGCCTGTGTGGGCAAGAACGACAGTCAAAAAAAAAAAAAAACCCCACAGAATTCGAATTATTTTCAACCCCCCACCGACAGAATTTGAATTCGCCAAGAAACCCCCACCCACAGAATTAGAACTTTTTACAAATTTAGTAATTTGATAAATTGACCTTCAAATCACTCTTATAATCAGTGCTCCAGATAAGCTTTTTCCTAGCGGTAACATTGAATATGGACCTGAGGATTGGGTCTATATTCATAAAGAAAACAATCATGTAGGCCTGGGTCCATATTCATAAAGAAAACAATCCTGTAGGCCTGGGTCCAGATTCATAAAGAAAACAATCCTGTAGGCCTGGGTCCATATTCATAAAGAAAACCATCCTTTAGGCCTGGGTCCATATTCATAAAGAAAACAATCTTGTAGGCCTGGGTCCATATTCATAAAGAAAACAATCTTGTAGGCCTGGGTCCATATCCATAAAGAAAACAATCTTGTAGGAAGAAAACAATCCTGTAGACCTGGGTCCATATTCATAAAGAAAAAAATCCTGTAGGCCTGGGTCCATTTCCATAAAGAAAACAATCTTGTAGGCCTGGGTCCATATCCATAAAGAAAACAATCCTGTAGGCCTGGGTCCATATTCATAAAGAAAACAATGTTGTAGGCCTGGGTCCATAGGCCTGGGTCCATATTCATAAAGAAAACAATCCTGTAGGCCTGGGTTCATATTCATAAAGAAATCAATCCTGTAGACCTGGGTCCATATTCATAAAGAAAACAATCCTGTAGGCCTGGGTCCATATTCATAAAGAAAACAATCCTGTAGGCCTGGGTCCATATCCATAAACAAAACAATCTTGTAGGCCTGGGTCCATATTCATAAAGAAAACAATCCTGTAGGCCTGGGTCCATATTCATAAAGAAAACAATCCTGTAGACCTGGGTCCATATTCATAAAGAAAACAATCCTGTAGGCCTGGGTCCATATCCATAAAGAAAACAATCTTGTAGGCCTGGGTCCATATCCATAAAGAAAACAATCCTGTAGGCCTGAGTCCATATTTATAAAGAAAACAATCCTGTAGGCCTGGGTCCATATTCATAAAGAAAACAAATCCTGTAGGCCTGGGTCCATATTCATAAATTTGTTTTTATAGTTGTGCATTTCTTCTGTTATTCTTGCATTTTTATTGTTCATTTTTCATTGTAAAACACTTGCATTTTTTTTAAGTTTTCCAATTGAAGGGGGAGGGTGCCACGATCACAATTTGGGTTCCATTGGAGTTCAAGGATTGAAGGAACTTATATTACTTATTCAAACCTTTAGGAAAAACTATACTGAACAAAAAAAGAAACATCCGCTGATGTTAATGCTGACTGTCTAGACAGCAAAACAGGAAATAATTAGTGTTATTATATAACCTATAAATAGACGCGTTTTCATTGGCTAAAAAGTAATTTTTTAGAAAAAATATCTAGCGATATTGACCTGTTTTTTTGATATTGACCTGTTTTATATAATTGTTTTTTTGATATTGACCTGTTTTATATAATTGTAAATTGAGGGTTATATAATAAAACAGTTATGGACTTTTCAGCTGTTATACATGATGTTGATATGTACCAAAAAATCATTATTGACCTCGGCTATCGCCTCGGTCAATAATGATTTTTTTGGTGCATATCACATCATGTATAACAGCTGAAAAGTCCATAATTGTATATTATTATATAACCTATAAATAGACGCGTTTTCATTGGCTAAAAAGTAATTTTTTAGAAAAAAATCTAGCGATATTGACCTGTTTTTTTGATATTGACCTGTTTTTTTGATATTGACCTGTTTTATATAATTGTTTTTTTGATATTGACCTGTTTTATATAATTGTAAATTGAGGGTTATATAATAAAACAGTTATGGACTTTTCAGCTGTTATACATGATGTTGATATGCACCAAAAAATCATTATTGACCTTGGCTATCACCTCGGTCAATAATGATTTTTTTGGTGCATATCACATCATGTATAACAGCTGAAAAGTCCATAATTGTATAATGTTTTAAGAATAATAAGATAAACCACCAACAAGTAAATGAAATGGGTTTTACTGCACACAACACATGAATTGAATTGGATTTTATAGTCGCACCAACAGCTAAGGTCATATGGCGACTTTCCAGCTTCTACTGGTGGAGGAAGACCCCAGGTGCCCCTCCGGGCAATTTTCGTGCACGGGCGGGCACCTGGGTAGAACCACCGACGTTCCACAAGCCAGCTGGATAGCTTCCTCACAAAGATTCCTAGGCCCCTGAGGGATCGAACCTGCAGCACACAACACATGTACAGGTTATATATATGGCGCCTAACACGATTTAAAAAAATACAGGTTATATGGCGCCTAACACGCTTTACAAAAAATACTAAGTTGGCAAGCTTTAAATACAAAAAAAGATAACCAGTTTTTTCCAAGAGCAATGCCAGAATTAAGTAAGCTTATGCGAAAATGTGTCGCAAATGGAGGATATTTCAAGCAAAATACATGACACGAGTTATGGTACTTGCCATATAACGTTTTGCAACGAGACGTAATGACAAGTTTTTAGTTTTAAAGCTTTCCAACAATTGAGAAAAACAAGAACTTCAACCAACATCAAAATGCACTAAGATGGATGGACTACGGATGGAACTCCCCAATAGGCCTGCATTTGCTACACCGTTCAGCAATACAAATTGCCGTATTGCCTATTGTGTTTTTAAAATTGGGTGGGGCTTAGTTATACCCCATTCAAAGTACATATCAAGTTTTAAAGCAATACCTTAGATGGTATTCCAGATATAACCCTGTAAAATTGCTAATTTATGGTGGTATAGGGTTTATGTCAAAAGATCAGACATGATCACAGTCCATGTTCATACCAAGTTTCAGCACAATACGTTCGACAACATTGGAGATATACCTTCCAGAAACATTCAACCTGAAACCTTGATGAAGCCTTCATTGTCGCTGCAGTAAAAGTGATCTCTAGATCATTTAGTACAACATTTATGCTTGTTGAGTATTTTCCCTGAAAGGGATTTTAGTTTGATCATATTACTAGGAAGGCCATTCAGTTACTAGGCTTTAGAATCTGTCCACAACTTGTATACTGGGTTAGGGTATCAAGAGTTCAGGTAAAGTTTTATGGTTAGTGGTTAGAATTAGGGTTATAGTTAGGGTTAGAATTAGGGAAAAACAGTTATGGTCGGTTATGGTTATATCATATATATTATGGTTATGTCATTTTAAGTGGCAGACAGATTCTAAAACATTCCCATTTTACTTATGGGACACTACCCTAGCTTTAACTGTCTCGCCTTTTTAAAGACTTGAAGGTCAAGCTTGGCCTGCCTGTCGAACCCTATTATAAGGATCCAGATTTTTTACTTGATCAACACCAATGTCAACTAGACGGGGTTGTTATTGTAATAAAACATGTCTCCCCCGATAATTTATAAGCCATCCTGGCTGAAAGTTGTACTCTGCACATCGTCTCGATGAGGTGAGCATTTGTGCCACGTTATTTCAAAATCCCGTAAGCGGTTCAAGAGATATGAAGTGGACATGAAATATAGTGCATATGACCTTCGACCTCTAAGTGTGACCTTGTCCTTGAATGGACATGGCTGAAAGTTGCGCTCTGCATGTAGTCTTGATATGATGAACATTTGTGGCAAGTTATTTAATCCCTCAAGCGGTTCAAGTGATATGGAGGGGACCCGAAATACAGTGCATATGACCTTCGACCACTAAGTGTGACCTTGACCTTGAATGGATGGGGCTTGAAGTGTGATCTGCATGTCGTCTCAATATGGTGAACATTTACGCTAAGTTATTTCAAAATCCCTCAAGCGATTCAAGAGATATGGAGGAGACATGAAATATAGTGCATATGACCTTCAACCTCTTAGTTTGACCTTGACCTTGAAATGACGTGGCCAGAAGTTGCGCTCAGCATGTCGTCTGGATATGGTGAACATTTGTGGCAAGTTATTTAATCCCTCAAGCGGTTCAAGTGATATGGAGGGGACCCGAAATACAGTGCATATGACCTTCGACCACTAAGTGTGACCTTGACCTTGAATGGATGGGGCTTGAAGTGTGATCTGCATGTCGTCTCAATATGGTGAACATTTACGCTAAGTTATTTCAAAATCCGTCAAGCGATTCAAGAGATATGGAGGAGACATGAAATATAGTGCATATGACCTTCAACCTCTTAGTTTGACTTTGACCTTGAAATGACGTGGCCAGAAGTTGCGCTCAGCACGTCGTCTCGATATGGTGAACATTTGTGGCAAGTTATTTCCAAATCCCTCAAGGGGTTCAAGAGATATGGAGGAGACATGAAATATAGTGCATATGACCTTTGACCAGTTTTTGGTTTTTGTGAAAATCCTCAAGTAATGCAAAGATATTAAGAAATGAAAATCGAACGCATGGACAAACTAACGAAATTGACACACATACACCTGGACAACATTGTGATCACAAAGTCAAGATCCGTCAATGGGCTCGACAAAAATGCCCTATGATCAAGTGCCATCCTACACTGACCTTCTCCTTTAAAACAAAAACAACTTTGTCAAATTTTCTTGCTTAAAGTTTCTGGTTTAGGATTTTTGAAAGCTTTATTATCTTCAATACTATCAAAGGCATTGCTTTGAAACTGCGTATGAACATTCACTGTGGGTAAGCCCTCACCGACTGACTTAGCCACAACCCACCATTGACCTCGACCTTCCCTATATAACCTTAGACATTCATTACTAAGAATTGAATTGAATTGGGATTTTAAGGTGCACCAACATTTGAAAAGGTTATATGGCGCCTAACAGGCATGAACATGCCAGGCTCATCTTCCATGTACATCAAGATAAAATATGGAAAATGGGCCTAGAACCTTCTCACCCTGAACTGCAGAGTTGCTGCAAATTCTATCGTAGAAACTCCATTTACGCTGGAGCCACGTTATTGTTTTTCTGCCACTGCTCTTTTGATACAAGCGAGATAGCACCTGAAACATCATTACTAAGAAACAGGCACGCTAAATACATAAGCGAGACACCATCTTGCCATGGCCTTGTTCTGTGTATTGTGGGTATGTTTCCTACTTTTGAATGTTGTGTTTTGGCGGGTTTCAGTATTATGTAGGACTTATCTCATTCCCAACAAAAGACGTCAATGAACTTGAAGCTCTACTGATAGATTCTGATAGCTAGATCAGCCATGGGAACCTCTGAAGTTTTATGAAAATAGGACCAGCTCTACTAGAACTGAATTTTGTTTAACGGCTCATCAACACAGTACAGGTTATTTAGAGCCGCCCCAGAGAGAGGGGAAGGATACATAGGAATCCGGGAACCGTGACCTACTCTTATTATCGATTAGATTCCTATGGTTCTTTAACGTGCTCGGAGGATAGACCGATACACGGGCCCGCCCGGGTTACGTCCCCATCCGACGGATGAGGCTAAGGGAAAGTGTCTTGCCCAAGAACACACCAACAAAACTCAGTGGCACCATGGAGGATTGAGCCTCCGGTTACAAATCCGCCGCGCTACCGACTGCGCCACGCCAGCACTACTAGAGTAGTCGCGACAAGTTTTTCCTATGTAACTCTATGTAAAGTTGGCAGCCATGTTTGACGAACTACATGTCATGCCAGTCATTTTAGTAAAGGTTCCAAATCAACACCACTTATGGTTTTTGAAAAGTTGTCAATACAAATATGTATTTTTAAAATCTATTTATAGCTATGGCGACCATCTTGAATTTTCCGGCAAACCTGGTTTTTACTTAGGATCAACTTGACATCAAGAGCACCATTTCTGTAAAGTTTCATGAAAATCTATGGAGTAGTTTCAGAGGAGTAGTCGTCATAAGTTTTTCTTATAAAACTCCATGTAAACAAAGATGACTGCTGGTGGCCATGTTTGACATCAAATCAAAATGAATTTTTGTTAGGACCAAATACATGTTGTCCCATTCATTTTGGTAAAGGTTCCAAATCAATATCACTTATGGTTTTTGAGTAGTCTAAATTATTTTTAGTCATGGCAGCCATCTTGAATTTCCGGCCAACCTGATTTTTTGCTGGGATCAACTAGACTTTCATGAAAATGCATCCAGTAGTCGCTACAAGTTTTTACTACACAACTCTATGTAAACAAAGATGGGTGCTGGCAGCCATGTTAAACGTCAAATCAAATTGATTTTCGAAAAGGCCCAACATCATGACATGCCGATCATTTTAGAAAACATAAGGCCCAAGATGGCCCTAAATCGATCACCTGAATACTGGCACATTATCAAACTTCTTCGAAATCTTATGGTCATATGCAATCTGTGCAAGTTTGGTTAAGATTGTTCAAGAAATCTGGGCTCTGTTGTGTATAAAAACATTGATATAAAGACACCGACAAAGTTTGGTACATATCAAATACAAAATGACGGTGATAGAGTGTTACACCTTCGGCAGGGCCAAAATGTAACCCCAGGGCTACATGTAATATATGGGAGCTTTTGTGGCTTCAGAGAAGAAGATTTTCTAAGTTTTTCCCTATACAAGACCAAAATAGAGTGCCTCACTGATTTATTGTCCTTGATAATCGAAACATACCAATTTATGACTGTTTCCATGTAACATAAATAAATGGTATCCGTCCGATTAATATCAATAAGATCTCGGTAGATTATGACAATGAGCACAACTGATGAGTGGCTAATACGGAGTTATTCCCATTTGAAAAAACTTGTTAAAACTTGACTGGACAAAACAAAAAAAAGCTTATGCAACATGCAAAATATTGG